>BMAO01035469.1:0-88072 GCA_019973975.1 Trichonephila clavata | reverse complement strand
TTTTGTGTGCCACTGATACTGGGTGGACCGCAACACCTTGAAAAAATTAGAAGTAGCCCGTACCCTGGAAAAGTCTGCCCTCTCCTGAAATAGAACAAAAACGATAAACATGACTGGTTCTTGATGTCACAGATAGACCAGAACGTTCATTACCTTCAATAACCTTCCGATTTTACGAAAGTCGTTTGGGCCATTCAAAAGTTTGGCTATGTGACGCGAACAATCATCTCCAACTCCATATCTTACATTTATTGTAGAAACCATAATCATTCTTAGCTAGTAACATTTTCCCCTTTGGGCTTTATGTTCATTCGTAAAAAACTGTGAAAATAATTGTTGTAATATATGTTTTCAGCGCGTGTTTCACGTAGTGGAACAAAAGAGCTATTATGACGCAAATTTCGTCTTCGTTTCATACTTTGTCGTAACTTTTTCTCAGCCAATAAGCAACCAATTGACCTCGGGTTTTCGGCATTGGGTCGCATTTGTGCCCTAGATGAGCCGAGTCATATTTAAATTTTCCCATAGTCTTCCCGAATTTTCCTAAATTTCGCAAGTCTAGGCTTTTGTAGCTTCTATAAAAAAAATTTGTTTTTTTATAGTACTGATACTGATTTGTGTCATTATTTCTTTTCAGCTCAATAGTAGTACATTTAGAGGAGTGGTACAGTACACACTACTTTCTGTTAGTAAAAAGTTCATTAGTTGCATTATTGTAAAATACAACATGTGAAAAACGCGTTAAAATTACTTGGTCATGCCAATGATTGATATCTTGTTTATAGATGCTTACGGCCAGAAGGTAAAATTCTATTTATCTCATATTTTTGAAACATAAAACCTTATTTTTGCCACGTAAAATGGCACATTATTAGGCTTTTCAATATCGGGCTTTTTTATACTCTTATTTCAAAAATATCAATGGAGAAAGATATTGTTTTGAAATCTATGTAAAATATGCTAATGATAGCATAGCCAAATAATATTATTTCTTCAAGTTTTATGAAGACAGATTTAATTCTACAGAAAGTTTAACAAATAAGGTGGATATTATTATAACACGTACACATAAAAGTAAACTTTATTTTCTGTTAGCATTGTGTTAATGATAGACTACCAGTTATTATAAATCTGTGAATTTCCATGTAATTTTGTATGGCTGCTTGTTATTATAAGAACAGAAGATATACATCTATCATTTTACAATATACACTTAAATCCTTTTATTCGTGCAAATCATTTTTACAGTTTCATATGAATTTGTAGGAGATAATTAGTTTGCGCAGAAAATTTTAATTAATGTGCATTTCTTATTACAGAATTATATTATTTTCCTTATTTGATTTAGAGAGTTAGTCATGCAATGTCTTAAGATCAACATAATTTTTACAAATTTTCTTTTCATTTCTGATACATGTTTCTGTTATTAATGTCACTTGAGAGGCAAGTCCAGATCGGGCCCAAGAAATCTATCATGACTAGCGGGTAGATTATACACCTGTCGTTGGCCGTAGCTTTGAACATCATACAAATGACAGTATGATTTGGCTTGGTTCCACTCAAACTTTGAGGGAGAAAACCCAGGGCTAGGGTTCTCTCTTCCCCTTCTACCAACCACACGAGAGGACTTGTGGTTCGACGGCAATTTAGAGTCCAGTAATACCTTGATTTACATTACACCGACTTACGTGAAATCGGAGTTACGCGATTTTCAAATCTCTTCGACTCTTCTTTTGTTTGATAAGAAAAAACAAATTGCTAATGTGATTGAAGAAGTTGTTGATCTTGCCAGGCAAATAAATTCAGAGATGAAGAGTGATGTAGTTCAAGTAATGCTGGACTTCCACAATCAAGACCTGGCTGTTGATGAGCTCATAGAAATGAAGAGCAAGACTTGAGTCTCTAGACCTAGTTAAACCAGAAGATCGAAAGACGGTTGAGGATTTAACGCAAGGTCTTACAGTTTAATTTAAAAAGGAGTCACAATGCTTAGGAAATAAATACTCCAACCATGAGTATATTTTTTAAACTAAGCAATGAATAAAATAGTTATTACCATTCTATGAAGAAATTTTGTTGTAGAAAAAAAATCTTTGAGCTGGCAAACTACTTTGTTAGATTTAGTGAAACCTTATATATCAAAATAACTTTGGTTTGTGATTTTGTATTAGTGTGTTATCTAAGATTTTATTTAACCCTTTTCTTCTATATTATTATTTTCTTTCGTCTTCGGTCCAAGCTGAAAATAATTTATGCGTATTTATAAGCGAAATCACACCCCGACTTACGCGGTTATCCCTCGGTCCCACCTATCACGTAAGTTCGGGTTATTACCACCATAATACAAAGGCACTATACAGTTACAAACACCTATGCCTTCTCCGGGAATCGAACTTATGCTCTACGAATGGCACATCAGTAAGTATCACTAACCAATACACCGGATGGGCGGTAATTTGAGTGATGAGAGGTGATTCTGATACATTAATGATTTTATTGAAGGTTTTAGAAGGAATTAGAAATTCAATTTGAATCTACGATAATTCGGAGCAATTCTAAAATTATTTCAAAATCGGCTTAACTATACTACACTATACATGGTGTTTAGAATTTCTTTGCAATTTCTGATGCATATTCCATAAAATTTTATAGTGTCACAATGAGAGTGATATAGAATTATTCATTTTTAATTTCCTTTTCCTTTTCTACACTTGTCTTTTAGCTTGGGAATATAGTACAGATAGTTAAGATCATTTACTTATTAACTGTATAAATTGTGTATTTTTTGTAGTTGCATCGAAGTATATATTAAAATGAATATCTACTTGTATTATTTTCATATAATTTTCTGAATATCTATGAATATTGTTTTGAAATGAATTATTAGCATGTTATATGGAAGTTGTTGCAGAATTCAACTGACAAATTCAGAGTGGTGATAGTAAGCAGCATGGGGACGACAAATTAACAGAAAACATGGAGGGGGGAAGGGAAATACATTTAGTCAGTGAAACTCACGAAAATAGTAACCGTCTTCAGGACGATGCGCCAGACGAGGGGCGTGACCTAATGAATACAGGGAAATACATATACTGACCGAATGCATCAATAGCGCAAAATGCTCAAAATTGTTTTCCTACTTTACGTTGTCCTGGAGTTGTTGCAGGGAGTATCGGCCACTGCATACCGGGACGTATGGTTCATTCACGATGGTGCGCCAGCACATTTTTCGTTTTCGGGATGCAACCGCCTCCATGCTACATATCCCGGGAGTTGAATTAGACGCAATGGACCTATTACCTGGCTTCCACGCTCCCCGTATCTCAACTGCTTATATTTGTTTTCATGAGGCCACCTAAAATCACATGTCTATAAGACGCAGGGGGCTACAGTGAAATATCTCACGCAACGAATCCTCTTTGCTTCAGCTGACATCGCCAGCACTCTGCATTTGCTTGAAAACGTACGCCAATCCTTCACCCGTCAGCGTCGGTTGCACGATTACCTACACTGCCGCAACTTAGAACAATCTATGTACAGTCACTTGTCATTGTATTTCTGACGTCAAAATGAGATGCATTGTGCACATTGTTAACATGCTTTACTTGTAATAGACGTATTCCTTACGTCATATTGCCCCTTTTCATCCCACTCGACATCACTCTTTTCGTAACTGGTTTTGGGAATTACTCCGTCTAAACGTGGTTTGCCACCCCATGTTTTATGATTTGTAGTCTCCATGCTAACTACTACCGCCCCTTTGAATTTGTCAGTTCGAATTCGGCAACAAGCTGTATAATCAAAATTGGAAAAAATAAATTTATTTTTAAAAATATAATCTATTAGTTTTTTCACAGTGAAATATTAAAACAAAACAATTATATTTCCGCAGTTAGACCTGTCAAGAAAAAGGATATACTCCATGGAGTTCATGAGTGATATATTTACGCATGTCCCTGGTAGGGATTGTAATACCAGTATACCGAATACCGGTATTTTGAGCCTTTTGCACAATTTTGCAATACGGAATTCAAATGTTTAAATACCGTTTTTTCGGTATTTGCTAGAAATTTCACAAACGCTGTCTTCACTATACACTGGTGTGCAAAAATTAAGGACGAGACGGTTTTTTCAATATAACTTTGTACAAAAGCATTTCAAATCAACACATTTAATACCGTAAGATCCCCAATACGTAAGGACATGAGTAATGTAAGCAACACTTACTAAAAGAGAATCAGAGGATAAAAGAAGCTTTATTGAAAAAGTAGCATGGAGCGCAATGCGACTGAAGGCCGAAACATCCCTGTGATAGGTGTCCAGTAAGAAATATCCGGTCTTTAGTAGGGGATATGATCTCCCCTGACTGCTAGCAGGTTTCACAGTGTCTGCCCATGCTGAGAATGAGAGTGTCAATGAGTTGTTGAGCATTGCTGCCCATTCGTCTTGCAGCGCCAATCGAAACTCCGGAATCGTTACTGGTGATAAGGTACGAGCTGCCAAGTGTCTGCCTAGAAAATCCCATACATGCTCGATGGGATTGAGATCCGGAGATCGTGCCGGCCAATCCATACGTTCAATATCCTCACTCTCTAAGAGCTATTCGGCAGCTACTGTGCGATGACATGGTGCATTGTCGTAAAAGGAATGCCATGAAAAGGAACTGCGGACCCATAGCGCCTCTAAAAAGACGCACATATGGAAGAAGAATTTCGTTACAATAACGGGTCCCGTTGACTGAACCTGCGTCGAAGATGTGAAGGTCTGTACGACTACCAAGCATGATGCCTCCCCAAACGAGAACACCGCCACCTCCATACCTGTCCCTTTCAATGATGTTCGAGGGATGATTGCGGCTTCCCCGCTCTCTCCAGATGAGTATGCGATGAGAATCGCTACTCAGACTGAATCTGCTCTCATCTGTAAAGAGTACTCGTCCCCATTCATTGTCTCTCCAATTCCGGTATTCCCGGCACCACAGAGAATGCCTTTTCCGATGGGCAGGCGTTAGAGGTACACACCATACAGGGCGTCGTGCAAACAGACCACCACCGTGCACTCTTCTGGCCACGGTAAAACGCGATATCGGTCGTCCAGTCGCCTGTGTCTTGTATCTAGCGATTTCTCCCGCTGTCTGCCGCCTGTTTCTTCTGGCCTGTAAGGCAATATACCGGTCATCTGCGGGTGTGGTTCCTCGTGAACGACCACTACTGAACCCCCGGATAGCTGTTCCTGTAGTTTGAAATTGTCTCCAAAGTCGTGAATCGATGCTGTGAGCAATTCCGAACTCTGCAGCCACACTTGTCACACTGCGACCTTCCTCCAACTTCCCAATGATTCGACCTCGGGTAAAAGCATCCAGATGTCGTCTAACAGATTGATTATTCGCCATTTCTCGCTGAGGCAGCAACTCGGTGTGATATTAACTGCTATACGGTGTGCAATCTCTTTGCCAGAAATACTAATCTTACACCGACAACATGCTTTACTACTCAGACACTCCCCATTACGTCTACCTGCATATCTGCGCATGTGCTACCGTACATCACCTCACTTAATCTCCTGATTGGTCTTTCTGTCCGCTCTGCCTCTTCGTTCAGCTGATATGCTAATTTTTCGACTTCGTCCTTAATTTTTGCACACCAGTGTATGTTCAGGGATCACCAACATAACAAAATAGTATATGTTTTTGTTTTTATGTATCTCTAACAGGCAAAATTAATTAAACTGTGAATATAAAGTAGCATCTTACAATTAAGAGAATTCATAAAATATGTGAATCATCCAAGGAGGCGAGCCAAAACTATTCTATTACAGCTCAGAGCGATACAGCACACGCGCAGGATTCCTAGTCTGATATTTATATCTGTGAAAAAAAGGTTGTAGTTATGAAGAAAGGGCGTAATATTTCGCTACATTTTAAATTGGTGAGTTTGTTATTCACACTGTATTTGCATATCATAAAGTATTGATTTTTTGATGCATTGCGTTTTTTAAGATCTCATTTTAAAAATTTATAATAGTACCATAGACTGAATAGTGATACTTACACTTTCTTGTGATTTAAAAAAATAACATATTCCTTTACATTTTGGGATTCTTTAAATAATGTTATAATTTAAAAATTACAAATTATTTTAATGATATTTGCACTCTGTAACAAAACTGGCAAATAAAAAAATAGAAAAACTTGTGTTTTTTTTTCCTTCTTTTTCTAAAATTTCTACTACTGGTATTAAAACCGGTATCGCTGTCTTAATATTTAAGAAATACCGAATACCGGTACTGAACTTTTGGTCCAATATTGCAATCCCTAGTCCCTGGTGAATAGCGAAGTTGGAATGCAAAGTCCTGTTAACGATTGAAATCAACTAATGTGTAGCATATTATACATCAAGAAATTTCCTTTGAAAAATATGCTAATTATAGTAAAATATAATAATATATAATATATTTTTTAATTTAACTAACTAACTAATACTAAGCAATTTTTAAAAAAATTCATTCTTCTTGAGTGTGTATAGAAGTGTGAGAGAGGTTTCTTTTTACAACAAAAATATAACTTTAAAATACTACCTTCAAAAATGAAAAATGTGACTTATTTTGGCCTACAAAGCTTAAAAAATTTTATGTCACAGAAATCTAAAGTCACCCGAATAGAAAAACTATCTCAGTAACAAAATATCTTCTGCAAATTCCCATAACGACAAAAGTACGAAGGAAACATTTAAGAACATAACATAATGCATTAATATTTTTACCATCAAAATTCTTTTAAAGGACAATCTCTCCAAGAAGACTCCAACAACACAAACACTGAGTCCTGTTCTGAAAACACATCTGAGCATTGAAGTAGCAAAATGGAGTCGATTCCTCTTTATAAAGAATGGATTGTGGCGGTGTACAATAAAAAAGGAATTGTTCCCTACTTTAGTATAGTATATTGTCTTGTGTAATCAGTTTTGACAAATAGACGCATACCCAAGATGATGTATTTCAGTTATCTGTCTTCATACCTTTCACTGGAGAAAATTGTTTTCGGAGCTGTATTTTCTAAAATCTCTTGGCGATTGGAAGGGACTGTGCATAAATTTAGAAATGTTTTTACAGTGAAAGATTTAGAAATGCATACGGAAATATTTAGAATGTGGTAAATGGAAGTTTATTGGTTAAGTTTTGCTATTTTTGAGTTCACCTGTTCTTGTTGTTACTGGAATCGACAGACAAGCATTGTTAAAAGTCTCTTAAACTAGCAATTTGCCAAATTTTTGAGAGCGTAACCCTTAAACAAGAAAAAAATACAAATTTTCACACTGTAATATGTGCAAGCATATGTATTTATGTGTATGTGCATATGTGCTAATAAAAAGAAATCAATTTATTTATGTTCTAATATAATTCGAATAAGTTATTCTGTGTGTAATCAACAAGATCTTACACTTAACTTAAATTACAAAATCCCATTTTAAATTAGAATATTATGTGATCAATATTCAATGGATTCATAGTAAATGTATTACTCTATGTATGTATTATTATGTAATGTATTTTTCCTGAAAGGCTTAGCTTCCTTTGTCATTATGCACATAGGCTTTAATGTACATAAAAGAAAATTGCTGACCATTCTCATCAGCCAATTACAGAAGCTTCTCTCGGCATGAATGATTCGGCATGATGCGCCCGGATTGACTAGACGGGATTCGCTCCAACCACTCTTACAATTTAAAAGTGTTTTATGTTCAGTTTTTTTCATCCAACTTTAACTTTTAACAACTCAGGCACTTTGAATATTTTCAAAATAATTCTTTATGTATAGACTACAGTTTTAAATATATTATGTTTAAGTATTTTAAATCAAATTAGCAATTTGAAAGCCTTCCATGGCTTGGCCAATTGGGGAGATTTGGATTCAAAAGAATCAAACAGTCTTTTTCTACACATTGCCAGTACATCAGTGCTTCTCAAATATTTTGTACCTGCGACCCAATTTTCAATCAGAATTTTTATTGCGCCTCCTTCATACAATGGTAATGTATTGAATTCAATAATAATATACTTTGACGTAAATCTACAATACGACTTGAATTATAAATCCTACAAAATATCAAGATAAGTATTTATACATAAATTTATTACATGCCAACAGGATCAGAGGTAATTATTAAATTTGTTCTTAACTTATAGTACTGTTAAATTAATTATGAAATGCGTTGTGCAATATTGATACATTTATAAGTGTATTATATCAGTGGAAATGTGTATTTTATTTTGCCATAATGTATATTGTTTCCCTTTCTTTCAGTAAATTAAGAATTCTTTTAAATAAGCTTTTACTTTCAACTTTACGATACACTCGCGGCCCTCTTGTACTCACGTCCCCCTAGTGAGGGAGCCCTACAGTTCGAGAATAGCTGCAGTACATGCTTTAATAGCTTTACATTTAAGATGTTAAATTTTCCAGACGCTAATGAAACCATTGACTAATTACTGAAACTCACTTTCATCTGATACTGGGAAATGATCGTGAATCCTTGGGGTAAGATGTATACATTTTGGAGACAATTGTGATAGACGTAAGATTTACATATGATTGTTTTTCATTTAGGGTATCCGACTACGTTTGGAAACATGGTTTTCCAGAAGCGTATAAACGAATATTTTTTTAATATTTGGTGCCACTAGATTGCAATACATGTATAAAATTCTTTTAAGAGTATTATTACAACAAAAACATTTTTTATGCAATATTTTGGCAAAGAATGAACATAGAATTACCTATTTTTAAAACATTCTTCTTTAATGAAAAATGCTTCGATAAAAATGTTTTTTTCCTATATATAGAGCTAAGATTTATCCAGAGAGCTTGAACTAGGGTTTTTGAAATATATACCTTAGAGGTGGATTTATGCATTTTTTAATATATTAAAGTGGAGAAATTTTAACAAAAAAACACCGATAATTATTTCCATTGGTAGTAACTTTGAAAAATCCATGTATTTAAGGTATCCGAATACCCAAAAATTGGGAATTTGGCCAAGAATTAGCATTTTTTATTACTTTATTTTATAAGCCATCTTATTAGCTTTATAACGATACCAAGTTTATCACATTTTCCATTCACCAGAACAAAAACTACAGGTGTTTCAGTAAAAGCAGATGCCATTACTTTAAGCAAGATGTCATACTTTAAAATGCGTTTTACTCAAAATATGATTTTTTATTAAAATACTCAAAAGAGGCCAGAGATTGCCAAAAAAGTTTTGAAAATAATTATAACTCAATTTTTTTTGTAAGTTCTGTATAATCGTAGAAGTGTTTAATTTTCAGATTTATCAATCACTGTTTTTTTACAAAATTTACAGTCGCTTATGCTAATATAATCACTGATTTTCTTTAGGATAAAGTGATCTAGTTTTTATAAAAATTAAAATATCTCTTATTCTAAAGGTCATTTAAAAATGAATAACATAGCAACACATCAGAACTGAAAAATTGAAAATTTGTTCTTAAATTTTGGATACAGAATGGGCCCCGTTTATGTTATTTTTTTGTAAATTCTTACCTATTTTTTCCCACTTTAGTAATAATAATTTATTTTTCTTTTCTTAAGTTTAGCACATTTTTCTTAAAATGTACTAAGCAAATCTAAAAATAATAAAAAAATCCCCATACCTCCATTTTTTAAAAAAAAAAGGTGTCGCAATCAGTCGGGTACCATAAATATACATGCACTTAAATACATGAATACATTGAATCAGCTAATTAAGAACCAATTGAATCAATATTGAATAATAAATCAACTGAAAAATAGGAACTGAAGAATAGGAAATTAATAGCATATATCAAAGTTTTTCACCTAAAAAAATTCATTATAATTTTTAAAAAAACAAATTGTTTTCTGACTACTGCTTTATATATAACCCACCAGTATAACTACAAATAGATGACATCAAGGTTGTCTACCAGCTGTTCCGACTCATTAGGGATCGAAAATTTTTGTAGTTGTTTATCTTTGAAAAAATAAAAAAACTCTTAGCGATCGATAAATAACAGCAATTTCTTCTTTTATCGCAATAGAATGTTTATGAGAAGTATACATTCCGATATGTTAAACTGTAATCCATTATTCGATTTTAAATACTTTCTAAGGTATTTAAAATCATAATAAGGTGTAATCCATTATCCTTCTAAACACATTCTTAAGGTATCCGGCTACACTAAAATTCTGAATTTCATCAAAA
This sequence comes from Trichonephila clavata, assembly GCA_019973975.1. NCBI lineage: Eukaryota > Metazoa > Arthropoda > Arachnida > Araneae > Nephilidae > Trichonephila > Trichonephila clavata. The sequence continues at coordinate 77,831 of BMAO01035469.1, read as the reverse complement.
ATTGAAATTTGTTTTAAAATTTTTTATAGGCTTTTATTAGTTTTATAAAAAAAAAAAAAAAAGTTTATTTTTTTCCGTTAAATGGAACAAAAACTACCAGTGTTTTAGTAAAAGCAGATGGCATTACTTTAAACAAGATGTCATACTTTAAAACACTTCTCACTCGAAATGTATTTTTTTGAAAATGCTCAAACGGGGACAGTGTGTGTGACTGCTAAAAAGTTTTGAAAAAAATTATCTGAAATTTAGTCGAAGTGTTTTAACTTTCAGATTTATCAATCACTGTTTTATTACAAAATTAACAGTACCTTATGGAAATATAATCACTGTTTTTCTTAAGATAAAGTGCTCTAATTTTTGTAAAAATTAAAATATCTCTTATCCTGACGGTTATTTCAAAAATTAACAACATAGTAACACATCAGAACCGAAAAATTGAAAATTTGTTCATAAATTTTTGGTACAAAAAGGGCTACGTTTATGTTATGTTTTGTAAATTTTTGCCATTTTGTTCCCCATTTTAGTAATAATAATTTCTTTTTCTCTTCTTAAGTTTAGCATATTTTTTCTTTAAATGTACAAAACAAATCTAAAAACAACAAAAAAAAAAATCTCAATATCTCCAGTTTTTTTTTAAAAAAGTTGTCACAAGTAGTCGGATAAATTAAGCTATTTATTACTATTTTTAACTAGAGTAAGATATAAAAATTAAAAAATGTTACAGACATTTAAGTTTCAATCCACATTGGACTAAATTAATATGATGCCACAGTCACATGATACCTGCAGCTACTTGTTCCCTGCCAATTACTTTATAATCTCAAGTCATAATCGCATGATTAAATGCAATTACAATACAGTCAATCAGTTTATGCTCTTTGATGTTGGTAACTATTTTTCCTTTTACAGAAACTGCACTTAAAATGTACATATATGTCAACAATAATTATGCACACAGGTAAACAAAACGCACTGTCTTAAAAGTAGACGCATAATGTAAGAACGTTTTCAAGAATTTTAACGGTTTGAACATATTTACTAAATTCCTAAATTTAAAATTTTATTTGTATTTTACAAATAGAACAAAAAGTCAAGTCTAACGTCAGCATCAAATTCAATGGAGATCACGTGATTGCATTTATAATGTGACCGTATGGAGCTTAGCCTATTCGCTTAGCTGACGTGACCGAAATTTTCTGGTACTTATTATTTTGACAGTCTCCCATTGGTTCACAACAATAATATAAAATGAATGATACTGTTTTATGAATTTATTGATTGATAATAATTGTCAAACTTTGTTATTATGAGAACTGTAATGAATAAATTTAATTGTAAAACATATTTCAGAAGGAAATAATAATTTTTCATCGTAAAACAACAAATAATTTTTTTTTAAAATTATTAAGTATTATAACAACATTAAAAAGTCAAGAGAAGTTTTTATTTTAAGTGTATTTATTTAACAGAAAAACATTGATAAAAATATTACATAATAATAAAGTTCTAATACACTATATTATCTATCGTTTATGTTCTGGGCAGCTTTATAACCAGTGGATTTACATTCCGAAGCTAGATCCATTGAAAAATGCTCCTAAAAAATTATTTTTATGAAACCTTTTGTTTTCCTTATGGGTGAAATTAAATTTTGAATAAAATTTATACCCACACTAATTTTTAAAAGATTCCAAAACCGAACTTTTTCTAATGACATTTTTGATTTGTGTGTGTGTGCTGAAATGGAACACACACTTTACAAAAGGTTGAGAAAAGGACTATTAAACTGAGATATCAAACAAGAAGCAACTCCCCTAACGATTTAAAATAGCGAATTAAAATGAAACTGTCTTTTAACTAAATTTGAAAAGAAATCTCTCCTACTTCAATTGGTTAGAGCGCATATTTGCGTTGCAGATAGACAGTTGAAATGCTTCACAATAAAAGCTCCCGTCATCTACATCTATAATGCAAAAGGTAACTATATGGGGGAAAAAAGAACGATTTTTGATATATGGTCTCTAGTGGCCATTTTAGAAAGGTAAGAACAATGGTGATTGTCAATTTTAAGGGTTGGAAACGTTAACTTAAAAACACCTGGAGATTTATAAAACAATTTACAGAATCTAAACGCCAAATAAAAACTATTTCAAATTAATTGAATTAGTTTTTTGTTTGTCTCTCTCTGTCTCTCTATCGTAATCTCTCTACAAATATAAAATAATTTTTATGAGGTTGTAATAAATTTATTTATACATAAGGTATACCTAGTAAAAATGGGTTGCAAAAAGCTAAGTTTAACTGAAGAGGAACGGCGCCAAGAATGAATTGCTTAGACCACCCCCTTACTAGCACTTCCTCAAAAAATCCACTTAGGCTCTAGATCGGGATTTTATTGATTTCTCCAGTAATTTCCAAAAGCATCCATGTGCTCGGCACAAATGATATAAACTTGGTTTTATCGCCAATATTTAACAAAGTTTCTGCAAAGTTCATTCAATCGCCAAGTTGCCAACATGGTGGCCAAAACTGATACCAACTTGGCTCAATCACCAACATTTTCCTATGTTTCCATTGAAATCTCATTATAATGTAAGGGACAGCATTGCTTGCGAATATTATACTTTTCATCATAAAATAAATGCTACAGAAAATAATATTAACGTATTTAACCTCCAGGTACAAATTATTTATACTAATTTAAGATGAATTAATAATTAAACAAGAAAACAAAACATCAATTACACAAAATACGCTTTCTATATATAAAAAAAAAGTATTTCGAAATGCTGTAATAATGTTTTGCACATAAAAATTATTAGTAAAAATAGGTCGTAAAAAATTAAATTAAACTAATAGGGAGTGCCAAGACCGAATTCTGTTGGGAGGGGGGGGGGGTACAAAATACAGATGTTTTAAAAGTAGAGTAGTTTAGAATTTACATTCTGTGAACAGTTAGAAAAACTTCAAACCAGCCAGATAACTGAAATATGTAAGCTTGAAGAGCCTTAGTAAAAAAGGTTATTAGAAACATTGTTTTTCAATGGGCACTAAATTAAAGTACAAATTTTGGTATCCAACTACTTGCGCGACAATTTTTTTTTTAAATGGAGATATGGGGATTTTTTTGTTGTTTTTAGATTTGTTTTGTACCTTTTAAGAAAAATATGCTAAGACTAAGAAGAGAAAAATAAATTATTATTATTAAAATGGGAAAAATGGGTAAAAATTTGCAAAAAATAACATGAACGTGGCCCATTCTGTACCTAAAGTTTAAGAACAAATTTTCAATTGTGATGTGTTGCTATGTTATTCAATTTTTAATGCCCTTCAGGATAAGAGATATTTTAATTTTTACAAAAACAAGAGCACTTTATCGTAGTTATTATATGAAATTGCTTAAAAAAACAGTGATTATATTCACATAAGGGACTGTATAAATTTTGTAATAAAACAATGATTGATAAATCTGAAATTTAAAACAGTTCTATTATTATACAGAGCATACGCAAAAAATTCCACAGTTAATTATTTTCAAAACTTTTTGAGCAAGCGCTGTTCTTGTTTGAGCATTTTCAAAATAACTCATTTCGGGTAAAACGCGTTTTAAAGTATGACATTTTGCTTAAAGTAATGGCATTTGTTTTTACTAAAACACTTGTGATGTTTGTTCTGGTGAACGGAAAATAATATATTTGGTATTTTTATCAAGCTAGATGGCCCATAAAATAATATCATTAAAAAAAAATGTCAATTTTGACAAAATTTACAATATTTGGGTAATCGGATACCTTAAAATGCAGATATCATTACTTGAGATATCTTTCTTTCCTTCTTACAATAAAAAAGAAACAGAACTACTTAATGCTTGCAAATTAAGATTTTACGATTTGTGTGAGCAATGAGTATTACCAACTGTACAATTTGTACATTGGATACTGGTACTCCTCTTCAGTTTTTTCGATCTTTATATCTATTTTTTATTCGATGCAATAATAAAAATTTAGAATACACAACATTTCTGCTTAAAACTTTTGTGACAAATGGAAGAATTGGGTCACCTCTTCGTGTTAAACATCATGGAATTATTTACCCATTGATTAAAAAGCTCTGCTTCAAATCGAAGATGCAATGGTGTGTAAATAATATAAATGGCAATAAACAATAAAGAAAAATCGCTTTCTACACACAAAGATGTAGAAACGTTTGAAAAATGGGACATCAATTACTGGTGAACGGTGAAAAAGGGGCTACAAATGATGAAGAACGCGTTGTACGGCACGAAGTTCAGAAACCAACAACACAAAATACACAAAATATTCGTGTATAATTAGATGAGAATTCTTGCAGGGCTCGGAATAACATTTGCTTGATCGAATTCAATTAAATTCGAAGATGAACTCATTAAAGGATGGCAGGAATAATCGACCGAAGGGTTTCTTAGTTTTTCGTAAAGACGCCGAACTCGGAAATAATAAATACTAAAGGCGGAGTTGAGTTGTTTTTGGTGTGCTAATTGAAATTCCACGAACAGCGAAATGTAAAAAAAATTAGCACATAATATTTCTCTGGATGCTATTGATCCAAAACTGTTCGAAAAAAATTGATATCAGCTGCAAGAAGAATGCCATAGAATAAGTTATAAATTATATTATTTAATTAATCACTTTATTTTTTTGTTTTTATTTAAAATTTAAATTGAAAGTAGAATCCCACACACAAAAAGTTAAATTACTAACACAATAATTTTCTTTCAAAGTTCTAAGTTCATGAAGGCTACGTGATAAAAGAAAATCACGTGTTCTTCATTGAAATAAAAACTTACATAAAGCTTAGCTGCACTAGTCGTTCTGTTTGTAAAATTAAAATGAAGCTTCAAATTTTGTAATTGGATAAAGATTTTCAAGCATGAAAAAAAAAATCACAAAAAAGTTTTTAAGATCGCAAGAAAATTCTTATTATGCGTGTACTTTAAAATCAAATATATTTTTCTTATTTATGTGCATTATTATTGTTGACAAAAATGTATATACTTCATAAAACAAAGCTTCTTCTAAGTTGACAACAATGAAGGGCTTGAACTGATAAGCTGAAAATACATGATTGCATTTATTATGTGACTATGGCATCAGTTGAGTTTATGAATTGATTGGCTGGAAACACGAGATTGTATAGTTATCATGTGACTATGACGTCATATGTATTTAAACCATTGATAATTTCTAACCATTCATCATCTACGAGGTTTCATCAGAAAAAAAAAAGTTTACAAGTCGCAGCAATTGAAAACTACATATTGTGGAGAAATTCCCCCCTCCCCAAAAGTATATACTGATGGCCCTACTTGTCATACAGCTGGTTTGTGGGCAGGTAGTGAAAGTTCCTAGACGGTTCAGGACGATTGAAATGGAAAGACTCTTAGGAAATTGGTCTCGTTTTGAACTGCAAGCATGTCTCAATTTTTATGGGCAAATAATGTGTCCGCAACTGCAATGAGCAGACAACATGTAGCAAAATTGTGTCACCCTTTACAGTCATGCAAACAGGATATTGAAAAGCGCAATAGGGCAGGGAGCTGCCGGCCACGTTCTTCAACGATAAAAATCAACACGGCACTTGAAGAAATGATTCAAAATGATCGACGGGTGAAATCTCGGGTGACTACATAACGGGTGACGGGTGACTACGTGAAATCTCGTCAGAGCTGGGGCTGAACTATGGTAGCGTGCAACATACCGTTTCTGATGTGCTGCGATATTCCAAGACAGTTATGTTAAAACATTCATCGAGGCCTGGATCAGTGAAATAGGGCTTAACTTCTACCACATAAGACGGGTTAAACAAGTTGGTCCTGCATTCTGATAAATGCCTAAATAGATTTGGAGATTGTGTCGAAATGTGATAGAGACGCATACCCCTAAATTCCCTTTTGTGATTTCTGTCTAGTAATAATAAATATTTTTTTGTTCGACTTGTAACTTTTTTTTTAATTTAACCCTCGTATATGCAGTTCTTTTTGAAGTTTTGTTCAAAAACTTTTTCTTTCAAAGAATATTTTAAGCCGAATTGACAGAAAAGAAATGAAATATAAATCTTACTGTGACTTATATTTGTAAGTTATAAGAATTAAATTCAATTATTTTGTCGTCATAAATTCAAAATCGCATTTCTGAATTTTTCTCATTGTCGATTAAAAAAATAATCTGTTCTTTTTCTCTAGTTTAGTGTACTTTTATAAGCACTTCACTATGATTTCCACTTTTTCTGAGGATGATTACATTTTTATTAATAGAGAGAAAAATAGTTATTCTAGAAGAAAATTTAATTTTCGTACTGTAATGTATTTTAGCCATTGAAAAATTAGGGAATAAATTAATTATTTCCCCTCATTATTTTCCTGGCAAACCACCAAGAAATTTAAAAAAATTACTCTGAAGGTAATATTTTAAATCTTGTTCTTTTTCTTTGATAAGAAAAAATTCTTCAAATCTACGTTTAAATAAGTTTCACTGTTTTTTTTTAAAAATTATTATTGTTTTATATAGAATTTAAAAAGTTATTTTAATTCTACTATAAATTTACTTAATCTTCTAAAACCATTTTCAAAACTTAAAAAAAATAATATTTTTCCTTTTATAGTTTTATAATATTTATAACAGTTTTGTTTTAAATACTAAGCCAATGCATAATTGTGTAAGTTTCAAAATTAAAAAATAAGCATATTTTTTTAATTACTTTAATTTGTTTTAGTTTCAAGAACTCGTAAATAGCCTTGTAAATTATATGAAATTTCATTGTGTGTACTGATGTCAAAAGTAATCATAATCCTTTTGTGCAATCTTGCTACATTATGCTTGAACTGCCATCAAAAACAATCATAGACTATTATCATTATTTTTCTATCATACATTAATTTGCACTTAAAATATTTTTATACTAAATTTGTCTTGATTTGGTTCGGCAGTTATTGAAAAATCCTTGGAAATGTGTTTCTCACATCAGTGTAAATTGTAAGTAATAAATAATTTAAATTACTTTGTGATAATTTCGAAAACATATTATATTCAAAATGATATTTCTACTTTACTCATGACTTTTCTATTATTATTCTTTTTCATCTCTTTCATTACTCTTTAATAAAATCAAAAAATAAAGTTTTTTTTTAAGCAAACAGTCAGGAGGTTATCAATAAAGCAAGCCTTTTTCTTCAAATAAGAAATGTACTCAATTAAAAGACATGCCCATAAAAGACAATATTTAAAAAAAAATTTCTTATAAAGTTAACTAAAATTGTAAATCATTTTTTTAAGAATAAGTGTATCGAATTCTTTTTAATATACGAAGTATAATAATCATAGAGAAGAAAGCATAATCCTATTTCAAAAAACATTTACGAAAAATCAAGTTTTACAAATATTTCAAATAATACCATCACAACGCTATCAGATTGCTATAAGTTTGATCCATTCATTCAAAAATAATTGTTTTAGATGTATCTCACGTGTACAACGAAATAACGTTTAGCAATCATGAGACAAAATAACATGAATTTAATAATAATTCCTCAGTAATAGCACATTGTTTTCTACAAGGGAAAACAAAATTTTATTTGATTTATTCTACAATGCATAGGGGTATTTTTCTCTCGTTTTTTTTTTCCACTGAAATTGCAGGATATGCAGTTTTTATAACAACTTGATGATTTATATAAAAATATTTCCAATCCACTTATTATAACGGGAATTTAATTCAAAGAGAGATTCAAAGATATGTTTCTTCATCTGAGAGATTCTTTTTTAGCTCTATAACCCCAAAAGATAAAAGAATAACAAATATTCATATCACATGTTAGAACGTGTAGAGGGGGAACAGAGAAATATCCGCAAATTTCGAAAACAAATGTAACGCAATAAATGGCCGTGAAATCGAAATTTTATTTGCAAATCATTCGCATAAACAGACAATATAATGGCTGAAAATAAATTCTGAAGATTTTGCCATGGAAATCTAGCAAAGCTTTGGAATAATCTAATGTTTAAATAAGCTATTCGAAGTTTTTACGTTCTCAAAAATGACTTTTCTAAGTTTGCACGCTAGAAAAATAAATCGTACAAACGAAGTATACAGGAAAGCTTTACGAAGATCTCATTGGGTATCTCAGTCACGTGATGAAATCATTGCTTGAAAGAGAGAGCAGAACATTGTAGTACCATTCCTTTTTCCTTTTTTTTTTTTTTTAATTCTTTTGTCTGTATCACTGCTCAATGATGCATGTTCCCACTTGTTTTAATGCAAGATCAACTTAACGGTTCTGTGTTGTGCTATTGCACTTCAAAAGGATTTTTTTTTAAAAAAAAGGGGGTCGCTTAAATATTGAAGTTTGACAATTCTAAATCTTTATTCAAAAGAATCTAGATTTGAGAATATTTAATTCGAAAAGGAATTAATTACGCTCTATAAGTAGAAGAGAAAATTATAGCTAAAGTGATATATGTGGTTAAAAAAAACTTAATCTATACAGAAGGTTTATTTATGAATTTTGAATCATTTTTCTATTTAAATTAACTTAGAAATAATTTTTTTAGATATTCCAAAGTTAATAATACAAAATATACAAAATATACTTCACATATACTATATAAAAGAATACGCAAAATATAGTAAACATACTTTTTAATAAAATGATAGTAGGATTTTTTTAAAAGATTATAAAACTTTGAAATTTTGAATTTTTTTAAAATTTTTTTGCCATTTTATACACAAAACTATTTTTAGAAAAATGTGGCACATCGTTGGAAAAAAAATAGGTTTAATATAAACGTAGGGTAAATGAAAGGAACTCTCACATGTTATGAACCACGTAGTACAATGGTTCTTTTTAAGTATACCTAAATGGAAAAAAAGGCTTTAGAGAAAAAGTGAAAAAAGCTAAAAAAAAAAAAATAAGCTTTGTTTTCACATATTATACACTTGACTAATATTTACCTGACTATTTTTATACACCAATAATAATAGTTTAATTTATCTCTAGAAACAAAAGTAGAAACTTAAGTTTAAAAGGTTTTTTCTTTGTTTTGACTAAACATGAACATAATTTTTGATGCATATTTTTATTCAGGTAACATTTTTTTATAATAATATTTCTCGAATGTATAAAATATTTACACACATATGTAAAAGATGGAAAAAAATATAGTTAACCAGTTTTTTTAATGAAATAAGTGCATAAGGGTTTTGAAAAAGTCATAAAACTTTTAAAGTATGAAACTTTTTGTTTTTTTCACAAGAACAAATAGACAATATTCAGAGAAAACTTTTATGTTTCTTTCAAATTAAGAAGGAAATAATAGTTTGTATACATTATACAGAAGAGAATCTCTCCTTCTCAAAATGTGTTTACATTTTTATCAATTTTGTTTTTCATATTTTAGGGTGGTATTAATGAACATATACGTGTAAAATATTTTTAGATTCAGAAAAGTATGCATTATTCATTAAAACTAAAATTGAAACTTTTTTTTTGCAACTATATGATATCCTAGAGCCCCTATTTAAATAAATATAAAATATGTAGTTCTTCAGTAATGTTATATACATGTCAAAATATAGCTGAGTTTCACTAACTTTTGATTCTTCAGACATTCATATTAATATAAAAATGTAATACAATTTTTATTATTCATTGTTCTTTAAATCTTTTAAATACAAACTATTTTCTCTAAATGAAATTATATAAATTTTGGTATTGATTTCTTCACACTCTAAAATAAACATTAGAGATTTTTTAAATAATCAATTCTTTCTTATATGATCAAAATATCATTTCACTTTTAACTAAATTCCTTAAATTATTTGACTTTCGTATATTGGCACTGGTGACGTTTGCGTATCTATAAATATAATGGATACAAAAAGATTCAGTATCAACTAATCACACTAGACTAAAAAAACGAGGGTAAAACTAAAAAGATTAACAATGAAGATAAGGTCAATAATTTCAGCATATATTCCAATAAATATTTTGTAAAAAGCATTTCTTAAGATATTAGCGCTATATATGAACTTAATGGTCTAATGTTATTTTCAGTGAAATTAACACAGTCCACATACAATTCTTTTTGTTTACTTGAAATCCAAACTCTGTAATATATGAACCGATTCCAGGAACATAACATAATTTGATTGTCAGAATTTTCTTTCTCTTTTTAAAGATAATTTCTCCCAAAGAATAAAAGTACTTAAAAATCTATATTTTTTGCTTTAAATGCAAAAATACGTTAAGTGTTTTTGAACATTACGAACCGTGTTCCGTATTTGGCACAAAAATCACATTCCTTTTACCATAATCTAATAAAGGTATAATTAAATTGAAGCAAAGGAAACATTATAGAGGACGGAAATTAAAAGTGACTTATGGAAATGGCTTATATTTTCCAATCCATAACACAATAAAATCCGTACATTTTTTTGTTACTAAAAAGAATTAATTTCCAACTATTTATATTTGAAAAGGAGATTCTAGATTCTTAATAAGATATTTTCAAAAATAAGATTGAAAAATATTACATCGAGATGTAAAGCAATTGCATATTCACCTTACTTGTTTTAAAACTGAAATAAAAAAATATTTTTGTACTTCTTTTTTACTAATTAACATTTACAGAACCAGATTTTTCAAGTAATGTTGTGTTAAATTTTTAGGGATTAACATTTATTTAAAAAATAAATTCATTTAGCTTATTACCTAAATTTAATTATATTTTTAAGAACATTTTTGTGGGAAATATATGTTTCTAATGCGCACTAGGAACTACTAAAATATAGAACATCTATGTTTAGCGCATTTCTCTTTATACCGCATATATAAGGGTTGTCCAAATCAAAAGTGGACAACTTGAGTAAAAAAGAATACCTTTATTGGAAATTAAAACATTGGGATTAATGATTTATTAAAAATCCATCATTTCTTGAACGACAACACTATCCTCTTCTAAATTTATTTGCCTGGAAAAATCAACAATTTCTTCAAACAAATTACCAATTTTATCAGACTCTGGCACTAATTCCTTCTGAGTTTCAATGATGATTATAAAGAAGAGAGAGCGACAGAGAAAAAAAAAGAGTTGGCGTGATTTGAAATTCCTGTAAATCCAAATTCTCGAAGTTGGGGTAAGTTAAGTGGAGAGGAATTACTGTAAATAAATTTAAAATGCTGTGTATCAGGTAGAAACAGTTGTTTTGGCCATATTGTGGAAGTGGATAGCTACTGTTTTTAAAATTATTGAATTTATTACTTCCCATTGCACCTCAGAAAAGATTTAAATTGTATCATACAGAAAAATAAAATCATTAATAAAATTGTTGCAGTTGTGCATTTAATTTATTTATTGCGCTTATTTGATATAATTTATGGGTGCAAGAACATTTAAATGTAGTATCAGTTAAAGGATACAAACGTACCCTGTCACACTTTTTAAAAATATTTAAATCAGAAGTGTCATCTCTAATTGAAATTTTCATCACAGCCAGCAAATTAATGCCAACCACAAACTGATTCTATATTTACTCTTTCTTATCTTCTCATACAAGAAAATCTTTGCTCACAAATGTATTTCGACACAAATATAGAGAGCATTTATGGTCTATTTGGTTTTTTTACTACTTTGGTGGCCTGCTAGTAGCAAAACAGCCTGCCATATGCCAATTCCTACCGAATACATTTAAATTAAACCATTCATAGGATAATGTGTGTTTTATAAAATACCAGAAGGATATGCATTTGTTGATTAAAAATTTAAGCCAATTTTTAAATTACCTTAACCCAGAAGAAGTCACATGGGAAACAGAAAACCCCCAAGCTCACGAAATCTTTAATTCTGGGAAAACTGTTTGTTTGTTACCAATGGCCTTGTCAGTATTCCCCCTATATCGCAGTCTTAATGAGAACTAAAATGTATTTTCACATATCTGCCTCTTTTTTAGGAGTGTGGCAAACGTAATTTACAATCTCAAGTTACTTGGGATGACAGAGTTTCCCGCCCGACTGCTTTTGTTCCAAAATATTTTCCATGAACCGGCTACATCCCCCCCCCTTTAAAGGACTAAGTGATTTTAATTGCTGTGTTGTACGACTATCTATAGTTTATAAATATAAATGAACTGAATATAAAAAAAAGAAATGGACATCTGCGATCTCTATTGGATGAATTTGAAACTTCGGGAAAAGAAATGGATCAAACAGGGGAAGAACCTGATGAAATATTGGGCAGTAATCATGATAACCAAAGTAAACTTGAGAAAAGCAATGAACATGAAACTTTTGAGTCGAAAGGAAGATATTGAAAATGCTACCTTAAGAACTCCATCAAAAAATATATGAAGCCACCAGTGTACCACAAGACACAAACACCCTGTCAAAAAGAAACAGTCAAGAAAAAGTTCAGCATGTTGTTTGTCGATCATCCAAGGTCAATAAAACTGCAATAACTGAAACAAAATATGAGAGTTTTGCCTGAAAATATCATTCTTGTAATGTTAGCAAAAAGTGTCTGTGATTTGTGTGTCTTTATTAACTTCACGCACATTTAAAACATTTAAGTTCAGTTCAACTGCATTTTTTTCTCAAATTATCAAAGAAAAATTAGAAAGGTCTTAAAAGTAGGTAAGTCTACTTTCTCTTAATTAAATTATTCTCTGCACTCATAATTTTTAGGGTGAGCAATAAAAATATTTACAAAAAAGAATTGGGGTGACTCAGTCACCCCGTGCGGCAACTGACCTTATTATCGAGTGCGCGACTTCTCCCAGATTAAAATGTACTCTTTTTATTAAAAACTTCTTAGCATTTATCGTTTTATGTGTTTCTTCGACTTATCCATAAAATAAAGTATTTAATTTTATAATTTATTATTTAAATTGAATATCTCTTAACTAATTTATAAAGTATAATAAAATTGAAGATTAATCCATATCCATCTCTTTGAGAAAATAAAGTTTCTTTCTCTTTAATTCCGAAGAAGTAAAATTTTTCGAAAATGTAATTAAAAGAATAAATTTTAAATATTTTCATATTTGATATTATACCAGCACAAAAAATTACTTAATAAAGTATCTAATTCTATCATCAGATTAATCAAAAAATTTTCTTTAAAAATAATGTAATTCTTTCAAATTAATATATTCTGAGCCAGCATAGCTAATGCTATTTCAAATATTGAAACAGCTTGATTGCAGAAAACATTAAATTTTTTACTAGCAAAGAGCCGTTCTTTTCTAAGCAAATAATAGTTTACGGATAAAAATAATGGCAAGTTTTAATCAGCTTTGTTTCATTGCATCTTCACCAATTCTATACATTTAAAATGATTAAATTATCTTGAAAAAGAAGTTATAAGGAAAATGACTTTAAATGTTAATAATTTTTCAACGTAACTTACTTGTTTCTAAGTATGAGGAATACGGATTATTGATTAAACATTGATGTGTGTTCGATAATTTAATATATTCCTTCACTAATATTTTTAACTAAATTTTTACATTTTGGTACGTGACGTTCATATGATCAAAAATGACAGAATCTTATAAAAAAACTTTTAAAAGTACTTTTATTCTCGCAATTTTTATTTTCATTTCTAAATTTTTTGAGGGCTTATTGTTTTCGTGCATTTATTTTCAGATATATTGTTGAGGAAAACCTCCAAATTCCCTGAATCATAATTTATGAATTTGTAGTTGCGTTTTTTTTAAAAAAAAGTATAAAATTATTATTAAATTATCGTGCATGGTAATTAAATAGGAATTTTATGCGTGTACATCACTCTCATTGATTTTTATTCTATTCATTTAACTCCTTATTGGTGCATCACTTTTTTTAATGCATTTCCACTTTTTGTTGAAGATATATAAGTAAGTAAATATTTAATTGTTATAACACCATCCAATTCTTCCACAAAAAAAAAGATATCGCCAAATGCCGCAGTATGCTGCCAGTTGTGTAAAACTGGTCCAACGCTTATACAAACACAATAATCTTGTTCAATCATACGATGACAGTATTAGACGACGTCTTTTAATTTGGAGAAGTTGTATGACGGTATAGTACGTAAGTACCGTAAAATTCTCTCTATAATTGCGAAATAGTTCTCGAGAAAAATACATTATAGACTTTCATTTTGTGACGGATCTATACGCGTTTATACTAATTTCTTCTTCTATTTCCCTTTAAATCAAAATATTTATTTCAACACCTTCATCGAGAAACCAAGCATGATTTATGTAAATGTGGAATACTATATAAATTCGGTTTTCGCGAGTTGAAGGGGAGTAAAGTAAGAGGTGAAGTTAAGTTAAGTGAAGTAAAGTGAAGAAAGTGAGTTGTCGACACGTAGTTGTTGACAAGTAAAGCGAAAGTCGATACGTTTCATGTGTGCAATGAGAAGTGGTTAGTGAGATTGATAAGCAGTGAAATTAAATATTACGGAGCGTGGAGGCATCATCAATTGATCCAGTTAAAGATAGTGCCTGAAATTCTCCGTGAATGAACCGAAGCATTAAAGAATTAGGTACTGTACAATTGATTAAGTAAAAGCTGATTATTAGTGTACGGCGTAGTTGTAAATGAACGTATTTAACCTATCCTAGATTCAGTTGAAATTCTGTAATATTATCCCCGTATTTGTATGTCTCATCTCTGCACTCTACCATAGCGGTATCATCTACTTAAGCCAGTAACAACCTCCGCACCAAGGTGATCATTTTGGTGTAGAGGATAAGTTACTCGGCTTCGGATCCAAAGGTATCTGGTTCTATCCTACCGGATAAGCGCGCCACTTCATTGGTGACCCTGGCTTAACTCAGAAAGACGCAACGTTCTGAACTGCCATGACGCCATCTATTCACCGCAAATGCAACCAAAGCCATTAGACACATGACGCAATGAACAAAGTCGTCTCACATATGACGCAATCAACAAGCCATCACGCACGAATGACGCAACCAGCAAAGCCGTCACAACTCATGACGCAGCAGCAAACACGCTTGATTAAACAAATACATCGTTCGTTCGCCTATCCACCGACTCACTGGTGGGGGAGTATGTAACGGTATCATCTACTTAAGCCAGTAACAACCTCCGCACCAAGGTGATCATTTTGGTGTGTTGGATAAGTTACTCGGCTTCGGATCCAAAGGTACCTGGTTCTATCCTACCGGATAAGCATGCCACTTCAGTTATATACCTTAATTAGAATTGTGATGTGCTTGTTCATAAATAATAATAAGAATTAATAAATCAAATTAGATTGGCATAGTGTCTATGGGGATTATTTAGTTCCTCCTACACATCTATATATATATATATATATATAGCCGAGTTTTCAGATGGACATGGGGGTTCGAATGTAAGGGGTAACTATAGATCACCACAATTCGATGTCTCAAATTTTTTGAATTTCTTTCAAAACACAGTTTACAAAATAAATCTTGCGTACAACTCAAAGAAAGAAATCAAAGATATCATTAATAATTGTTTGGGTTTAAAACATTTAGATTAAAAAAAACCTGCGACACAGTGACAGTTTTTATTCAATGATTTTAAATTATAGAAAAGCATGGTAGGGTCAAAAAGTTTCGGAATAGATTTAGTACAAATTATTAAAACGTAGAACAAAAATTAATCCTATTGACCTTCAAACAATTGTCCTCCTTAACGCACTCACTTGTTGCAGCGTTCTTATAACTGTTCAAAATCCTCCTGTGGAATCAATATTTTTAAGAGATGCTTTCGACACAATTTAGATTGCGTCATCTGAATCCACAAAACTATGCTCCTTCAATTTTATTTTCAGCCACGGAAACAGATAAAAATTATTTTGTGTTGGAATCATTTCCATATACTTTCTTCAGTATCTCGAAAGTCCCTGAAGTTTATATTTCTCGAGAAAAACACAGAAATTAATATTTGCATGCTGCTCCAAATGGCATTACAAAATCCGACAAATGAAAAATTTGCTTTGTCGGAATCGATCTGCAGCTAACGCTAACACTACAGGAAACTTATGCGCAGATTGCTGTGTGTTTTCCTTATTACTGCTGCCAGCCCTTGAAACAGATATTTTCCCCCCAATGAATACCTGCGTGAATGTAGAAAAGCATTCAGAGAACTTTTTTGATTCTTGTGACATATGAAATCCCGGTGTAATGCAAGATAAAAAAACTGAACTTATTCTTATGGTAACGGTCATTCTTCTTCAGGTAATGGTCATTTTTAAAGGTTAATCTGTGTGTGAATCATGAAGTGGTCAGGAAAGGTTCATCGCACAAATATTTGTGAAATTTAAAGTATCGAACAAATTGCTTCTGAACCACTTGCGGTGAATTACGGGGATTTTTGACGAATACAAATCAGTTCGCAAATTAAATAGAGAAAGTATTGAGTACAGTTTGTTGGTTTTCTTCCTGATCATAAAATTCCTGCACGCACTGGCGAAACTTGAATGATTATTTGTTAGCTTCGTACTTCAACACGAATGATTTTCGTGATTATCCTTGTAATTTTCTAAGTTGATTACGCTTCAGGTGTGAGCATATGGGCTGCAACGCAGCCTTCAATCCCATACCTGAGAGTCTCTGATGGAAAAGTGACGGAAGTTCTATTCTGCGAGATACTTCATGACGATTGGTGAAGTGACGTGATGCGGGAGGCGTAATTAAAATTGACTTTTTCTTGAGTTTTTTGGTCTGGGCGGTGTGATTTTTTCTTGATTGAAAAAAATTTGGCATGGGTGAGAGCATAGAGACTGCTCTCTGATTGGTCATTGGATAGTGAGGATAGAGACTTGAATTGGCTGCTCAGGTGGTTGAAAAAGTTGAATATACGAAAATGGGAGAGCCTGTCCAGTTGGAAACGTAAGAATTTAAGTTAAATAAAAATAAGATAATTCAAAGTAAAATAATAACTTTGATATTGCAGTAATAAAAACTTTTGAGAGGAAAATTGACACTATGTAGGGTTCAACGATCCCAGAAAATTTTTTCTTGGCCTCTTAGTTTTATATGTAGCATCTTAGGAAGTTAAATTTGGCATATATTTACAGTATTTATAATTGAAAAAGAGAGTTAAAGAAATTAACAGCAATTTTTTTAATATGCTTTTTAAAACTTTTATTTTTTAATGCTTTTTGTATAGCATCATTGCGCATGTATTTCAGGATCATACGAATAAATGAATTTCGAAGAATATCTAGAACATTGTTATTGCTGTTGGCAGTATATCCTCAGACTGGACAAGCATATGCAATTATGGGGCGCATAACGACTGTATACCCTCGTGCTTTTTAATAGGTCATACAAATAGCAGGACTCTTGATCTGATATGTGGCCATGGTCACAAACTCGTGCCCGGATTTTTCGGGTGGAGGATTCGATTCCTGATGCCACTAAAAACTCACCGTGTGAAGTGGCTGATGCAAGTCAAATCTGTTGTGGCAAAAAGTCCTCGCAATGGTGTGCATTGAAGTTAGAAAAGCAGAGTGCCAGACAACGACGTTCTAAGGCATGGACCAACTGGGCCCGGGCCCAGGTCCTCACCCTCGGTAGGGGCCTTGTTTTGTGTTTTCGACTCTGTCTGAATAAGATCATGTTCAAATATTATTCCCGTACATATTCTCCGAAAAACAGGGAATTTCAAACTGCATGCCAGCTGGCAAAAGTGGTAAGACTGTGTTAATATATGATGACCGCTGTCCATGTCCAATCATTCAACTCATTTAGTTTCGAAATGCGGTCATCGGTCGAGCCGGTTGTATTAGGACTTTGAGATTGTGAGTTGTGCACATTTATTTGTTTCAAATTACCGTTTGATTACGTATTTGATAATGAATGATATATACTATCTGCTCTACCTCAAGTAGGGCTTAATTTTGCATAGGGACCCAGGGCCTTAAGAAATTTTTAAGATTTCTCTGGGCCCAGAGCCTCAAATATTCTTAAAATATCCCTGGTACCGACTCAAGTGTCATTCACCTCGTTTGTCCAAAAATTGAATTAAAAGAAATTGAATTAACTTTTCGTCATCAATAGACCTCGATTTGCTTTAAAGTCCAACGCTAATAAAAAATAAAATCGGTGAAGTTGGGCAGATTAATTTGAATTGTAATACAGTTTCTCTCTCTATATATTTTAGTTATACTCAATACAGATTAAATATGACGGTCAAAATGTACTTTTTTCAGAATCTTCACAATCCTTTTTTTAACGAATTATAGTATTTTTTTTAAAAATACTGTAATTCGTTCCAGATTACCACAGGTAATTGCTACAGTTAAAGAAATTAAAATTCCATTAGCAAATGAATCAATTAGCAGAATTAGATCTGGCCCTAAAGTTTCACATCACATCTGACAAATTGCAATGTAATTAGCTAAAATGTAATTAAAATGCTCATTGAAACAAAATTAACGATGTTTTTTATGAGAAAAGGTGGTATTTAACAGAAAAAGTGCTATTTTTTTAAGACGTAAGATATATGGACTTAAAGTTGCAATACTCTTTAAACTCATTACTCTGAATGTTGCAAAATAGACACACCACCTGAATCAATTACAATTAATTTAATCTTCAAAATTACAATGTAACATGAATCTTTCAGTTACTTACTATTGAAGTAATTTCTAACATTACAACTGAATCGTAACGGGTCACGAATTTTAATTAAACTGTAGCCAGTCATTATTTCTGAGAATCTGATTAGATTTAGCTGGTAGTTACATTATTTGTAAAAAGAGACTTTAAATGAAGTAGGGTAATTCTTAAGGGAAATTAGATAAATATTTAAAATATTTACTTTAAATTAGCAAGGATAGTATTTACAAATAGTTTATGATATCCAGCATTATTAATAGCATCTGACTATTCTGAACTTTTAAAAAATATTGAGTAAGTGTGTATTAACGTCGTACTATCACACAACACTAGAGCCATTGGCACGACTTCGTAATTTTAAACATGGGTCAGGGTACCAGGACGACACCTGAGCTGGCACTTTATCTCTACCAACTTCCCCACCACGTCAACGAGAGGACTTCAAGCTTCGACATATGTAAAGTGCATCAGCCTTTCTACATGGCGTGTTTTTAGTGGAACTGGGGCTTAAACTCGTGACACGCTGGCCATGAACCGTTATCATGACAACTAGTCTACCGTGGGCACTAAAAATATTAAATACAAAATAAAAATTTAAAAAAAACTTTTAAGTAATTTGAGGGTTAAAAAATAATATTTATTTATCTTTTATTTTAATTAACCTTATCACGAGTTCTTGAAATGTATTTCAAAAGTTTTAAATTTTTTTTCTTGTTTAATTCCTACTATGGCATAATACTGTTACGAATTTTCGAGTATTCGAATTTTTTACACAATTTTAAGGTTAAATTGATGCTTATAAAAAATAGAGTAAAATAGAGTAAAAAATTTAAATCTGCATGTTTAGTAAGTTAATTGTATTTCCTGTTGTATTTGTTTTATGATATAACCCGTATTATTCCAAAGGTTTTTCAATGGTGCCTTTAATGGAAATTTGTCAAAATATTACATATACAGCCAAGTTGGCATCCTTTTTGGCAATGGGTCCATTGCGGTGACCATATGGGGCCTTCGTGAAATCACTTGAAAGGTGCATAACGTTATGACCTATGACGTAAGTGGATAGAATTTCGAGAAAACATTGGAAGGTAGCCACGCAGACTTTCAAACTGATCGTGGTCGCTCGCTGAAGCTGAGTTGTATTACTTGAGCTATTGAAGACTTCAGTAGCCTACGACCGAGTGAATGCTTGCGGAAGATCTTTATCATTATGTACTTGTATTTTTAGGCACTGATATTTGTGTCTGAGTGCTGGAGAATGTTTACCAATTTTCCGGAATTCATTGTGGAAGTTACTGTTGCATCATGTACTTCAAAAATTGATTTTCGATTTTAAATTTTGTCGCTGTTAAAGAGCTGTTTTGCTCTTTGAGACTATAAACATAAAATGCATGAAACTCAATCTACGTAACAATATATATTTTGAAAAAAAGAAGTCCATTAGTAATGAACATGAGTTGAGAGTCCAGAGAAGTTTAACACCTTTGTTTTATTTTAAGCTAACATTGATTTTACTTTTATTTGTCTTCATTGAAGATTGCGGAATATTTGTATTTGTGGTAGATTTTCCCTTTTCTTGACGTCTGTACATATACATGATCTAGTTTTTATCCGCAAGCAAAACTCATAACAAAGGTCTTAAAAAGAAAAATTGTAATACGGGAAAAGATATATATATTGTTATTGTTAGTCTTGCAAAAAATAATGTAGCAATGAATCTATGTTATACAGTAAATCATTTCTAGTAATAAATTTAGGTACAAATGCATGTTGCAATTCAAATAATTTATTATTTTTAACTCCACATTTCCCGTTAAAGTATTATATACTATTTTTTTGTTTATATATACATATAACCTGGGTTATATATATATACAATTCTGTGGAGTTTCAGTAAAAGTAAAGTATTCGTAAACTATTTTTTAACATAATATGCTGTAAAAATTGTGTACAGTAAGAAAAGGGGTTTTACGTATTAAAATTCACGAAACATACTACTTGTAATATATATTACATTTATATTCTAGGAAGCATGGTATTATGTATACATTCTAAGGTATGTATTTTATTTACATGATATATTTGAGTACATGCATATACGTATTTCTTACATAACATTACATCACATTTATAAATAAGCTTTCGTAATATTTGAAACGTAAGATAAATTTCCGAAATTGCATATTAAATGTAAAGTATTGAAGTATATATACTTGTATCATAACTTAAACTCGTTTTACTTAAAATCGTTGATCTACACATGGATTAATAAATTATGCTTTAAAAAAACTAAAAAACACCCTTTTACATTTCATCGAACTAAATTGTATCTTAATCTTTCAGTCACCAAGCCTGGAATAAGACGCTAAATCTGGAAATGTGATCTGAAATGTGAGTCACCAGAAACAGGAAGGGATGTGAAAATGGGAAATTGTTAATCCTGACGATATTCATCAGGACAATGGAACAAAATTATTAAATTATTGTATTGCCATCGGTCCTGGACAAGTGAGCAAAATTTTGAATTAATCTGACCTTTTAAAGTGGTAAAAATTGAGTTCAAAGATTCCATTACATACAAGTGGCGCTTATAAAGAATTTGTATTTCTGAATTCCATTGATATTTCACATGATTTTGAGGGGGAGAGGGATTTAGTAATATATTAAATACCCCAGCTGATACTAATCACATTTATTGGTACCTAATAAAAATCTTGCTAAATCATTACTGAAATTTCTATATTTAAATTTTGGTAATATTCGGTTAGCCAGTCAGTTGTGATATATCGTGAAATATTGTATTACCCGTTTATGAAACGTTGCCAATTTGAAACTCTCCGACTTTTTATGATGTTTTGACCACTTTTGTGATGTTTTTTAAAGTAATTGCAATACTAGTATATAACTAACTAGTACATAATACTAGTATATAACTGGTACACACTGGTAATACTAACTAGTAGTACGTAATAGTAATACTAGTATTACTAGTGCATACTAGTAGTACATAATAGTAATACTAGTATTACTAGTACATACTAGTAATACATAACAGTAATACTAGTACATAACTAGTACATACTAGCAATAAATAATAGTAATTCTAATACATAAATAGTACACACTATTAATGCAGAATTGTAATACTAGTACATATAGTAGTAATACATAATAGTAATAGTAATACATATTAGTAATACTAGTACATATTAGTAATGCATAATGGTAATACTAGTACAAAACGAATACATACTTGTTCTGCTAGTTAATAACTAGTACATACTAGTATTGCATAATAGTAATACTAGTACATAGCTAGTACATACTATTAATACATAATAGTAATACTAGTGCATAAATAGTATATACTAGTAATACATAACTAGTACATACTAGTAGTACATAACTAGTACATACTAATAGTACATAATAGTAATACTAGTACCTTATCGTTCATAACTAGTACATACTAGTGATACATAATAGTAATACTAGTACATAATAGTACATACTAGTGATACATAATAGTAATACTAGTACATAACTAGTACATACTAGTGATACATAATAGTAATACTAGTACATAATAGTACATAACTAGTACATACTTGTACACATAACTAGTAACATACTAGTACACAAAACTAGTAGAACATACCTGTACACATAACTAGTAACATACTAGTACACAAAACTAGTAGTACATAATAGTAATACTAATAACAACTAGTATATAAATGTTTTGCATTCACGTACAAAATGTCCTTTTTTTAAATAAAAGATGTGCTTTCATCCCACTTATGCGCAGTTTTGTTATAAAAAGGTCTCTGAACAAAATTTTATAAGATCTATCAAGACTTGTTACAACTAAAATGAGGTGATACAGTTTTATATATTATTTAATAGCTTAAAATTTAGATAAACTTTGAAAATCAAACTTTATAATTTTTATACACTTTATACATTAAATCTCATTTCAAAAATTTTGTAAATTATTTTTTAAAAAACACTTTAAATTATCGATACTATTTGCTCAAGTATTTTAAAACATTTGGAAATTCAGGATACGAAATTACTTGTAAACAATAAAAAAAATATTACTTTTTTTAGGAAAAAGTAAATTAATATATTAAAAAAATATTAACATAACTAAGTAACAAAACACTTGAGAACACTTTAAATTCATATTTTCCTTAAGTTGTGTTGAAATACTAAACTTAAAAAAAAATTCTCCTATAAAAGGCTGTTGTGTCGTATGCAATTGATTTTAACGATTTCCTACACAGGTTTATGGAAAAAGAACTCTACTTCAACTTCTGAGACTGAAGAAATATAGTAAAAAAATTCTACCTTTCTACACCAACACTTTCATAGAAAAAAGTACTGATAAATAACCAAATTCGAATTCTTACGATGCCTTACAAGGGTCTCATTTATTTCGAATGTAAGCGGGGTTTTTTTTTCAAAATGTAGGGAAAAAACTCACAATTGATAACTTTAGTTTTGTTCACAAGCAAAGGGGGCAGTTTTTTTATTATTTTTTTTTATTTTTCATTAAAAAACTACTTATTTCAAGCCCTGTAAGAATGTTAATTTTTCCCATCCATTTTTTTTTCCTATTTTATTTTTTATTTCTACTTAAATACAAATGAAAGGCCTTCCCTCTTATTTTTGCGCTGCTTCAATTAATTGGAGCGAGAAATTAAAAATTGATTTCTCTCTCTCTCTCTCTAGCTACTGTTTCCACTCTGGACAACGAAAAATAATTTATTCTTTTTTCCCCTTTCTTCTGTGTTTTGATTTTACATTAAGTGCTCTTATAAAATATTATGTTAGTTTCATTTTTTTCTATAGTAATTGCATTTTTTCTCTCACTAATTTGTAAATATAGAGAGAAAAAAAAGGAATATATACTTTCAAATATTTGTATTTGAATTCGATTCTCTGAGAGTCCTAATTTCCAATAGTATTTAATTTTAGAGTTGTACTTAATATAGGAATACGGTCTTTTTTTTTTTTCAAGAGTTAGAAAAACTAAATATATACCTTGTTTTGCAATAATATAAGAGAAGAAAAGCACTTTGCAGTCAAAATCTCTGGGGGGAAAAAAACAATTTTGGTTTGAAAAAAAAATTTGGAGCTTTTACTAAATATGCTTTGCATTTATTATTTATAAAGCAGTTGTTAGGTGTATTAACATATAATACTTCAACGTTGAGTGAACTTTGTGTCATTAGAATTATTGAAATTTATTTTATGAACTCGTAGCTAGTATTAATTAACGAAGTACTTATTTATAATTACAATTTAAAATAAATAAATAAAATCTGAAGCAGATGAATGCCAGGTGATTTTGATTTTTCCTAAGAAATACCATTTGAATATATTTTATTACATAAAATAATAAATGAATTTATTAATTGCTTAGAAAGCTGAAATTGTTTTAGATTTATTGAATACTTAAAAATTTTGTAATATGAAATTTCTAATAGTTAAAAACTCTATAAATAAGTAAACAAATTAATAAATCTTAAATAAATAAATAAGCTATAAATTATATTATTTTTTCGGAAAATTTAACTTAAAAATTTTTATAGTGAAGAGAGTGAACACAAGAAGAACGACAACTAAGATTTAAACATTATGCTCAATCTCAATGCGATGCCACAAAAAAAAGTATTGAAAACCTTTTCTAAAATAAAAATATGACAAAATGATAAATTGCGTAGGGATATAAAAACCAGTAAAACAATAATTTCTTAATCTAATTTTCTTTGCTAGTATGTAAAAATATTTTCTAGCTATTTTAAATACTAGGTATATTTTATACTTATTGATAATGCTACAATTTGACCTTTATTTTTCAAGCATTGAGTATGTATTTTGATCCTTGAATCTGGCAATAATTTGTATATTGATTTTTGATATGTGCATGATCTATACTTATTTGTATGAGTTTTTAACACCCTTTTATAAGCTTCACTGTATGTAATGCAATCTTTGACCTCGATATTTTTACCCACTTTAAAAGGTTAGATTAATTCTAAATTTCGCTCACTTGTCCAGGACCGATGGGTAAACAATAATTTAATAATTTTGTTTCTTTGTCCTAGTCAGGATCATCACGATTAACGATTTCCCATTTTCAGATCTCATCCCATATCAGGTGACTTATTTCAAATCCCATTTCCAGATTTGGCGACTAAAATATTAAGTTACAACTTAGTTTTCAATTAACTATAAAATGGTGTTTTTTAGTTATTTGAAACTATAATTTATTAGGTATGCAACCTTTTATTAATCGATTAATAACTTTTTTGCTTTATATTTATCACTATTTAAGTTTGTTCAGTATTGTAAACAGAAATAGGGGAAGGCTAGTTAGTTAACCATATAACTAGTTGAGCTCCACTTTATTGTATATAAACCTGTTCTCTGTCAGCAACATTAATAATACTGTGTGACGGATCTATACGCGGTTCTACTAACCCCTTGGGGATTCTTCTGCGGAAACAATAAAATCAACCAACTTTCACTCAGTGAGGAAAGCGTGATTATGCAAATTAAGTATATTATATAAATTTTGTATTCACGAGTTAGTTGGTTAGTTGGCGAGTTAGTTAGTTAGTGGGAGAGTGAAGGATCGTAAAATGATTTAGTGCATTTGGAGTTTATCAATTGAAGATTACTGAGAGTGGATCAATCGACGCTGATTAAATCCGAATAAGGATCACATTCAAGGACTCCAGTATAGGACTCGACTTCATAAAAGTGCAGGTATCGTGATCCTTATTTAAATAGAAGTTTAGCTTATTATTGTGCGACGTAGCTTATATTGAGCTTGTTTAAGCTATCGTGGAATGAGTTGAGGGTCCGTATTATTATCCCCAAGTTATTGAGTCTTACCTCCACGCTCTGCTATCTGATCTATTATCTTAATTAGATTGTTATTGTGTCTGTTTGACATTGTGGTGACAATAAAATAATTAGAGTGAATCATGTCTACTGATTATTCAGTTTCTCCCACACACCTAGATGGGTCTGAGAGTAGACAAGGGGTTTCAGAGGGAAGCAGGAACCGACAGGCATTACAACTGTGTCAGCCAGTTGCTTATGAATTCAGAATCTCAATATCTTTTAATCTTAAGTTTGTTTTTCATTTCTATCTCTCAAAAAGTTTATTCAAAATTATACATATAAGTGCATTAGGAAAGTATGTACCGTTTCTACCTAACGCAATCTCAGTGATAAATTTGCAGTTCAACCCTTACTGATACGTGTCTTTGGTTTATTGTGTGAGGCGCTATTACAGCCGGAATGCGTTGCTTTTAGATGTGTTAGGGAGAGTTAAAACGTTTCACCCAGGAGAAGGCACGCATTCGATACTAACGTTAATGGTCGCTTGTGACTCCGTCACCTAAATACTTTTTTATGAGTATTTTTCTTATACACGGCAATAATCCTTACTCCAGTTAATAGTGTAACTAAAAGAAGGTATAATTAACTACTTTTAAGTGCTTTTCAATTTTTCACTGATAATTTTTTTTAAAAAGTATCAATCACATTGAACCTAGAAGTTTCAAATGTGCGTGACTTAAATAAAGGACACAAATCACAAATACTTTTTGCTAATATTACAGGAATGTTATTTATAGGGAAAACTGTCATATTTTGTTTAAGTTATTGTAGTTTTTTTATCCTTTGATGATCGACAAACAGCGTGCTGAAGTTTTTCTTGCTTATGTCTTTTTGACAGAATGAAGTGTGTCTTGTGCTACACTTATGGCTTCTTATTTTTCTTGATGGAATGTTTTAGATAGCATTTGAAATATTTCCTTTAAACTCAAACGTTTCATGTTCATCGCCTTTCTAAAATTTGTTTTAACGATAAGGATTTTTATCCATTATTTCAGTAGATTCTTAACTTGCTTGATCAGCTTCGACTTCCTTGAATAAACAACACAGAAGCCCATTTATTTTTTTTTATACTCTCGTCATTTAGATTTATAAACCATAATACGTCGTAGAGCATAGCTATCAAAACTATTAAGTCGTTCACGGAGGGAGGGGGGAGGGGAATGTAGCATGTTTGTAGAAAATATTTTGTAATAATATTGTAATAATAGTCATTCACGTACCTTAAAATTGCAAAAAAAAAGAAAAAAAAATGTTTGCCACTTTGAAAAAAGAGGGAGTATGTGACAAATACATTCTAGTTCCCATAAAGACTGTCATGTAGGTGGATATTCTCAAGCTCATTGGTAACAAATAAACAATTTCCCCAGAATAGACGATTTCGTGAGCCTGGGGTGACTCTGTGCCCCGCGCGACCACTCAAGTATGTTTTCGCTATCTGTACGAGAGCGTGAACTTAATGCGGAGCACATTTTCATACAGACAAAAATGAATCAACTTTTATAAAAATTTGTGACATTATAACTCAAAAGTATTTGATTATAATATAGTGTTCTTAAAATTTCAAAATATTTTATAAATAATTAGTTTTTTTTAAATATACAGGGATAGCTTATTTAACATTACGGTATAGAAGAAAACTGCGAAACACATTTTATAAAAGAACAAATGGGTCAACTAGGATAACAATTAATAATATGATAAAATCAGTGATTCTCTACATAATAGTAAAGTCAGAATACACAGTATTAATGTTCGAGTACTTTTATATCTGAAAAAAATATTCCGAATTGGGCTGGTATTCTTTAACATTAGCCGAAGACAGCCTTGATTGTTGAACCTGTCGACTGTAAAGTGCATTCGGTAATTTTTTCGAACGCAAGGAATGTTAAGCAAACTGAAACTCATCAACAATTTGGTTTATGGGGAAAAAGTGATGAATGAATTAGTGAGAAAGTGATTTCGACATTTCAATGGGGGGGGGGCACCAATGTTCATGACGAAGCACTGAGTGAGTGGTTTTTCTTTATCAATGATGGTCGGTTGAAAAAGTGAATGAGAAAATTCCAGAAAATAAAATCGGCTCACATTAAGATTGCTTGGTAAAGGTCTCCACAAATTTAAAAAGCTGTTCTTTGGAGGCACTTTTTTTTCCATGTACAAGCTGGTTCACCAATATGAAAAAGACCTGAACAATTTTGACAACTAAGTAGTTAAATAATAACCAACATGCTCTTTCCTGTAAAAACAAATTTTGTTTTGAAAAAGATTTTTTATGCAAGTCTTACCAAAACACTACTTAATTTCCGGACACGTCCCCCGTGTATAATTTTTAAAATTTACCTATATTCTCATTTAAATGCAAACAATAATTTTACTACAACTTCAACAACATATCAATATTTTCAGAAATTAGTTTTGTATTAATAACAGAAGTGCCGTGTTCAGAGATATTTATAAGAACAGGTTTACAAAAACATTGACAATAATTTTGACAAAGCTTAAAATGCACAAATGCGTATTAAAAACATATTAAATAATTGTTCAGTAAAAATACATTCCAAACTTAAAGCTAAGACATTCAACCAAATAAAGATGAAAACTTTGATTGATTACTAAGAAATTCTACTTATATAATAACAATTTTTGAATAATAATATTTAAAATACAAAAAGAAAAAAGTTAGCTTTATTGCAATCCCGCATAAATTTAGCAGATAAAATTTTTTCTTTGAATGCAAGGAAAGAAAATAAAAATAAAATATAAGGTAAAATATAATCATAGCATGGAAAATTTAATTTATATACAATAACCTAAACATAGCTTTTCACAGTGATACAAATATAAAAAAGAATTTATTTTTGAAAAAAAAATGGAAAGACTCTTTTAAAAAAATCTTATTATAAGAAAGCATAATTTTAAAACTATTCATGCAAAAGTTTTTTTTTATTTTATTAAAAATGCTTTCCCTCCCTTTCCTTAAATAAACTTATGTTTAAAAGAAAAGAGATTTTTTAAATATACCAACAAAAACCACTTAAGTTCTGTTCTAATCCTTTAATCTAATTTAACGTTTAAATTACTACTTAGTTTAATCCTATTGAAACAGAGAAAGCACTAAAAACGCTTTTGAATTTAAGGTGTACATTTGAATAAAAATCTTGTAAAAACAACTAATGGTATTTTTAAGGACTACACGAATACCTCTTATACACGAATCACTAAGCTGTTATATCAAAATCTAAACAAAAATAGTGATTTGAAATATATATTTATTTTTAAATTGTAGTTTTATTTATTTTGTTTAATGAAATACTAGATATTTCGTATGGTTATTTAAATTTGATATTTATAAAGAGTGATACGAACCCTAAAACGAATGATTAAGCATTATTAAAAATTAACCTTAATCATTACAACACGTGTGTATTATTAGCACCAATAATACACATATGTATTATCATAATTATGATTTGGCTTGTTTATTTAAAAACTTATTAATTAGCAAAATACATAATATAACGGAATTTGAGTGTGTGTGTGTTCATTGTCGTCTTAAAACATCTTGAAGCTCTGGGACCTTCTGCATTTGTGACCCATTTAAAGAGGTATGGCACGATTAATAAAAAAATCTTGGATTTAATGATTTTAAAACTTTTTAGTGGCTCCCTATGTATACATGCTTATGTAAAACAGATTTTATATGCCCAAATTAAAACAAAAGCCTAACCGTTTAATTTTTAAGAAAGAATTTTTATTTTTCTAAAATGATTTTAAAATGCTACTCCTACTACAATAATTGACATACATACATGAAATTATGTTGCTGTTGTTGTTGCATGCCTCCTTATTTGGTTTCTGCTAGAGGAGATCTGTGCATTTATTCACCCTCAAAAAGTCATATACAAGCATAGAAAGACCTAGTAAGTCGTCGTAGGACAAATTCAAGCATCCAAAAATATGAATCGGGGAAGCCTGCTCGATGTTGCATTTTGGACAAATCGGATGGGTTTTACGGCCACACTGGAAGCCAAGGCTTCTTAAATGCCCACCAAGAAATATAGAAGCTACAGTCTGGGTGTATCTGTTGCAATCCATAGCAAGGAATCCTCCAGGGGAATCAGCTCGATACCAAAAATGAACCGGGGGGGGGGATGAGCAAGTCTTTTTATCAATATGTTTTTTGGCAGAGTACAGCTCAAGATAAGTCAGGCAATTAAATGTAGCCAGAGCCTCCCTGGCACCTTACTTCGCAAAGGCATCCGCCTCCTCCTTACCCCAAATGTCTACATGCGAGGGGTCTCTTGAAAGTACACATCACAAGATGATGAGACTTGTTTTAATTTATTAAGAATAGAAGCTCCAGTTTTATCACCAACGCTACTCCAGTACCACATGACATAACTCATAGACGGAGGGAAAAGACAGCCTCTGTTAGTCAAAAGACCTGAGCACCAGAAGTAGAGGACCGACTTAGCTCATTTGCCTGTAGGTATTTAGCTGGGTGAAGTGGAATGGCCTTAACGCCTAGGGTGACCCTGCCAGAAGAAT
The DNA here is from genome assembly GCA_019973975.1 of Trichonephila clavata. NCBI lineage: Eukaryota > Metazoa > Arthropoda > Arachnida > Araneae > Nephilidae > Trichonephila > Trichonephila clavata. The sequence continues at coordinate 47,726 of BMAO01035469.1, read as the reverse complement.
ATTTTCCCGACGTACTTCACCCATTCCAGCCAATGACACCCCTACGCCTCGATGGACTAGAAGGGGCTAAATTCTATTTACAAGTACTTCAAATTATGGATATCAAAAGTTCGTATGGTTTTTACGATAACATGATTGTGATATCTGTAAAATTATTTTTTTATAAATACTTATTGAAAATTCCTAACAAAATGTATATAAATCCGTATATATATTTTTAAAAAATAAGTATTGCTTTGATTAAAACATACATACGAACTTTTGTTACAGGTACTAATAGCGTTAATTAGAACAAAAATATCGAGGCCCTTTGTTCAACAAAAAAAAAAGCCTTAACATTATAAAGGAAGACATATTAGTTATTTTTTCTTCCTGAGAAATCATTTAAAAGTTTTTATTTGCCATTGGACTATTAAAAAAACGAACACAACTTAGAGCTTTAAAATTTTGTGAAATTATGGAAAAACGTATAAAGAATAATTTAGGCTAAAAATAGTATTTTTGAATTTTTTACCATTTTTTTTGTCAGTTGAATCACACTGTGTCCCTTTATGTAAAGAGTTCATGGCAAATGTTGTCAAATGCACATACAAACGGTAACCAGTAACAAATAAATGTGCATGACTCACAATCTCACAAATCTACTGGTACCAACTCAACCGACTACCACACTTTGACTAAATAAGTAAGGATTGTGTATTATCGAAGGCTAAGGCCTAGACATGGATGAAGAGCAAAATATAATAATGCAGTGTTTTCATTGTTGTTATTTGGTATAGAAGTCAATGTTGCCTGTTGGTATAAATTGCCATTTGGAAAAGTTGTTATAGTAGCCATTGTTGACAGTTGGTATAGTAGCCATTGTTGACAGTTGGTATAGTAGCCATTGTTGACAGTTAGAAAAGTTGGTATAGTATTCATTGTTGCCAGTTGGTATAGTTGGCATAAATTGTTGCCATTTGGAAAATTTGGATTAGTATTCATTATTGCCAATTGATATAGTAGCCATTGTTGCCAGTAAGAAAAGTTGGTATAGTATTCATTGTTTCCACTTAGTATAGTATTCATTGTTGCCAGTTGGTATAGTAGCCATTGCGCCCCAGTTGGTATACTTGCTAGTATTTCGGAGAAAATGACCGGGAATATCATCAGACAAGGGAAATGATTCGGACCAGGATCCTTATTGATCCCTAGTTGAGAACGAGAAGAAGCCCTTCTCAACGCTACAGCCATGGCTCCTTTTTCCCAGTTGGTTCATGAATTAATACATCTCTCTATGTGTGCTATCGATTAAGTAAGATTCTGACTTTAACAGGACCTGATTCGTTATATGAAATAATATTTTTGGGGTGATGAAAATCAAATCTAAGCACCTATGATAACAGTAAAAATTTAGTGTTTCTTCTGATATTTGCTTAATTTTATCAATAGTTCAATTTGATTTGTTATTTGTACCTCTGGCGTAGCTAGATCTCAGGGGGGCCCTGTATCAAAATTCTTTCAAGGCCATTTTTTAGGTATGGGAGCCCTGTTAGTGGGACTGTAATTACACTTGTTGGGGACCCTGTTGTTTGGTGGCCCTGTATCATTGATACGACGGTAGCTACGCTTTTGATTGGCGCGATTACAGAGAAGTACCATAGATATCTTAAAATTCTGTTTCTTTTTTAAGGATAAATACCATATACAAGTACTGAAAGTGTTCCGTATATATTCTTTTATTTTTTTCATATATTCAAAAGTCTAATTCTTTGTACTTTCTACCCTCGTTAAGAGTTATTTTCTACCTATGATTATATAAAATACAAGTTAATTTCAATACCAAAAACTATTTTTTATCATTTTATTTTCATCACACAAAAAAGATTAATTTTATTTATTAGGAAATTTTAATGAGCTTTGTTTCATTAAAATGTAGAGGGCATTTTAGTGACTAATCTAACAACTTAAATGATTTTTTTCAGAAATATTTGAATACTCTCTACGGGAAAAAAGGGTTTTATGACTCAAATAATTGATAATCTTTGATACCATTTCATAATCATTTTTACACTGAGCAATTTGAGTGTTGGCTTAAGAAACTGATCAGGAAAAATTCACATTTCCAAGAAATATAGGAGTATACGTTTGTTTTAATTATTAAACTTAAACATCTTTACAGAAATTCGATATATTTTACTCAAAAATGTACAAACATTTTCTAAAATTTGCAGATGAACCCGTTGTTTTATTTTTCATTGAAAATAAAATAAAAAACAAGCATTCGGATACCTTAAGGCATTTAATTTCAGGGAGCGTAATTTTTTTTATATTTAAAAAATTTTATTTTTATATCGAGCCAGATCCTTTAAGTATTTCATCATTATCCATTCTATATTTATCTTTTCTTTTCATTCTAATTCCTATTTAATTAATGCAACCGTACGAAACTAAGTGGTTATGGGCGATGGATCTCAAGTTTTGAGATACCATTCGAAAATGAGGGCGACACTTTAGATACATTCTCTAAATTTCCAAACCACGTCAATGGGATGAAATTAAGTCTCACATATTTAACATGACCAGCATCTCCATCCGGCTAGCTGCTTTGAAGTACAATTAATACCAAGTATGTTTGGTATTTACAGCATTCATTTTAATTTTGAAATAAAAAAAATACTGATACATAAGCAAAAGTCTTAATATATGGAAAATTTAAATTAAAAATATATTAATGATTTCAAAATGTTTTAAAAGTTAATTGTGAAGAATTAACTACACATTATGAAAAAAAACCCAGAATACATATATATATATATTTATATATTACAAAAATATAAAAAATAGTTATATACCTAAGATAATTATTGTCATGATAGAATAGATTTAGCCACAGAAATACTAGAGCAAACTCCTGGCCTTAGGAACCAGGATTGCAGGTTTAAACAATGTTTTTCGGCCAGCCAACTTTCACCTGAATTTGCCAATACTCTCTCTCTCTTTCTGTCTCTCTCTCTCTATATATATATACTTTTATGAATATCATAACTAAATCTATTGCTCGAAAGTTTGGGATGCTATATGCTTCTACAATATACTTAATTCGATTAATTCAACACAAAGTGTTTAAAAAATATATCAAATAAATAAAAACATATCAGTTTATAATTTTTAAAAAATAAACTGGTCTTTATTTAAGAAAAATAAAGCAACCAAATCTCATCATCACTTTTAAAATATTGATTCTCTTCATTTACTGATAATAATAATAGGCCTCATATAAATCTTATTAAGCTTAGAACATAAATTATAAAAACTATTGTATCATTTCATAACACAGTTTAAAGTTATAGTAATATTTCTTAAGAATTTTGAAAGAGATTTTTGTAATCAAATTTTTAAATTACAATTCTTTTAAAATTTGCAACGTATTTTTAAAAAAAAAAGATTCAAAAAGAAAATTCTACAGTTCTAGTAATGTGTAGTAAGACCTATACGTTTAAAATGTATGAAATCATGACACTACAGATATTTTCCCACAAACTAGCAGCAATGCACTATCTTTCTCTATTTTCGATGTGATTTTGTAAATGTGAAAATAGTCAAAATATATCGTGATATAAAGCTTCAGAATATATTTTATGATTATATCTTTATTTGGTAACACTAGATAGTAGTACCTCAGAGAGGAAATTTCTATTCGAATCCACATTTTTCAAAAACTATTTCTTTCGGCATTAAATTCATATACATTTTTTTATAACTCATCCACTCTCGTTACAGTACTAACTCTGCATCAAATATCTTTAAAAATATTTAGAAAATATCATAAAACTGGATCATGAAAACGGAGGACATGAAAAACATTTTTTTAATTTTATTTTTCATAAAGAAAAAAAAAAAAAAAACGAAAGTTAAAAAGAATTTCCGAGACTGTTTTAAACACATTTTTTCGTTTATTTCTCAGAAAAGAATTTATTTTTGCAAGATAAAAATTTCCAACCCAAAATCGGAAGCATGTGAAAGAATTTAATAATTTTTTTTTCTATTTTTGTTGTTTCATTTTTATTTCTTTATGGGTAATGAGATGGAAAAAAATTATTAATCAGTGGTTTTAATTTTATTCTTTTTTTTATAAATGGACGTTCTCTTCACACGCAGGAAACTATTAGCAAATAAAAAGAATAAGAGAAAAAATACATAAATAAATAAAGGGAAATTTTAATTTTTCTTTCCTCTTGCGTTTTCCTTCGCTTCACCTTTAATTCGCCATTTTGATTTATATTTATTTCCGATGATAGCAGAAATATTAAACTTTGGAATGGCCGCTTCCAAAATCGTTATAAGCAATTTCTTAACAACATTTGAGATGGTGGAAACTGAAAAAAGTTTAAATAAATCTTTGATATTTCTTACGCTCGCCCATAAAATTATTTTTATGGGCATTTGTTATGACTGTAAGAAAAAATAATTTTTGGTTTTAGTGAATAAGGAATAACTTCGAGAATTTTTTTTTTTTTTTTGAATTATGTGTTCCGGCTGGTTACTTAAAGGAGATTGTTTCCTTTCATTTCAAATATTTTTTATATTATGGATATTTGGGGAGAAATTGCATATATTTTGTCTTTACAATTCATACCTGTAACCATATATATAATTCATTACATACATTAAATTTGCAATTCATATCATAGCCATTAACACGCATTACATTTATGGTTTCAAAAATGCTATCATTATATTAATAATTTATTAAATGTGACAAAATATTTTGAAATGAATCTATCTATCTATCTATCTATATATAAAGATGGTAGTTCGCCATTTATGGAGACGATTTTGATTGTCAATTTGTTGGTATCAATGTTAATTTTTTGCGGCATTTTGCTTCTATCTTATAGCCATGATTCTTGAAAATAGCTTTAGCGTAAACATTCCGCGAAAAAGTATAAAAGTATTGCTGAAGAGGAATTTTCTGAAAATGAAGATACATTGGTTGGAAATGATAATGATCTATTAGACAATGAGTTTGAATATACAGATACTGGCTATGAAGTGGAAACTATTGTGAATATAACTCGTGGACTAATGTGTCTGAGATTACTCTTGAGTTCTGAAGAAGAGTCAGAAAAAAAAATAAACAACATGTTACGATTGATGGGTCTATTAAAAAAACACAAATATAGGTGGTACACCTGGAAGATCACTACTTCATAACATTTTCAGACAAGAAGGATATGCCCAACAGGATATGCAAAGCATCGTATAATGAGGGGTAAAATTAGAATAATTGACCAAAGTCTTATGAACCATATAAGAAAAGGTTCAGTTGAAGAAGCAAATAGGAACCGATTGGAGTTTATTTTATGAGAAAGTATGCATTATATACTGACCAAATGGCTAGGAAATATACCACAAAATATTTGTCTTGCAGATGACCTCTACAAGTACTTTTCAATATCCTTGATTTTGATGGCAAGAATGCCTGGATTTTGTACTAAAAAACGACAGGTGAATATACCTCGATCCAAACTTTTTTACTCAATTTAGCAGTAGAAATTACCGCCAATTTTTAAGAGGTTCATGAACAACTAAAAAAAAAAGAACAAATAAGGAACTTTGTCTAAACTTACTACAGATTCTTATCAATATAAGACGAGTTAAAAAGGATACTGTAACAATAATAAAACCATCAAATTGTGTTCTAAATGTGAAAAATATGTTTGTGGAAAATGTGTACAATAGAGACACACCCAGTATGAGTAAAACATGCTAAGAACAATGATTAAAACCTCTTATTTTTTATTTTTGTTATAGAAATCAACAATATACATTTTTGTTTAATTATAATAAAGTTATACTTTATATTCACTTTCTAACATCCGTATTTCACATGCATTCCATTAGCAAACATAAAGTCCAGTCATTTGACCTGTCATGGTAGAAATAGGTATGCATCAAGTGTTGGTATGTTTAGTGTGTGTTAAATATAATTATATACAGTCGTACAGCATCGTGAAATACTAAGTGAAGTGGGTGAGTAACGGCTAGTATTAATTTGCTTAAAATAAAATATATTTATACCTTACAACAGCGTTTCTCGAACTGTGGGGGGTGCCCCCTAGGGGGGCGCGAACATATGGGAACTAAAAGGTTTAAATAAAATTAATTTACTGGAATGAAGTAAAACAAAATAATTTTTGACCAAAAAAAATACACATTTACACTGATATAACTTATATATATCATCTGGAGATATTACCTTCCACTTCAAAATGCTCATTAGCTATATATTTGATCCTATAACCAAATTTAAAAAAAAAAAAACACTTTGCTTCATTTTCTGTAATCCCACGATGAAAGATTTTTTTTATTACGTTTTCGTTTGAAACCTAAAACATACTACACTTTCAGAGATAAAAACCCAGACCCAGAGAAAAATTCTTGGAAGGTAAAAAAATTCATCTTTGTTATTATTATTGGAATACTATACATGAGCTGTGGAAAGAAAAGGAAGACTTAATTCACTTTTACCAAAGAGGCAGAACATATTTACTGATCATCTGTTTGACCTTCGAGGGAAGTGTTTAAATAATGTATTTCTGTTGCGCTTTTTACCACGTGAAAGAGTTTTATGATTTTTGGAAAAGCACATAGAGCGTTTTGAAGTATTATATATTTTATATAATAACGTGTAATAAACCTATTGCTTAAAAGTGATTTGCTTAAATTATATTTTACCTAAAAGTAACGTATACAAAATTTAATACTTATCTTGTTAATTTGTACGGTTTATAATTAAAATCGTATAGTAGCTTTCGCACCAAAGTGCATTTTTATTACATTCAATGCATTACTATTATAAAAGGGATGGGGCGCGATAAAAATTATGATTGAAAATTGGGTCGCCAATGGTCAAAGTTTGAAAAGCACTGCTTACAAATTCAGGAATACATTACCATGTAGTTAATCGACTTTTAAATGCAGGATATTCCCACACAAGAGGCACGTTCTTTGGACTTATATATTAATCGAAATTTACTATGGAACTCTCTAGTAATTACAGTAGATATTTTCTAACGGGAAACGAATAATTCCTTTAAATACAACGCTACAGATCCAAAAATTAAACAAATATTAAACTTAATAATTCAAATCCGTAACCGCAATTTCACATTATGGTAAAGGGTGAAGCACAGTCACTTTTAATAAACTGAGTACAATTTTACGTTCCTGCATCCTTCAAATATAAGCTGGAAAGAACTTCTGGGAGTTTCAAAAGTTTTCTCCTCAAATAATCAATCATACTATAATTCTTCTAGGAGTCTTCATTTTTACTACCAAAATTGGCGACTTAGTGATATTTGGCAATACAACTTCTCATCAAGATCCTATTCACCTAGTAGTTTCCCTCTTGGATTACAAACGGTCTTTCCAGTCAAAATACCCCTTCGGTGAAGAAGCAAACAAAAAACGAAATTTTGTATATTATCCAATATAAAAATTGTACAGTTTTCTAAAAAATATTTTTTTACGAATAAATTCATATTATTTGTCAGTTTTATTAAAATTTGTGACTACTTTGCAATAGGGGACTATTCCTGCTTCCCTCTAATCCCCCTTGTTTACTCTCGGACCCGGCTAGAAGTGTGGGAGTAAGTAATTGATCAGACGACATGATTCACTAAAATCGTTTATTTGTAACAATAATCAACACAGACACAATAATAATCTAATTAAGATAGTTTTGATCAATATTTAGAGCGCGAAGGTGAGACCAGTTAGCATGGGGATAATATTTACAGACATTCAACTAATTTCTACGATAACTTATACTAGCTCGTTTCTAATTCAGACGCGCTCTAACAATTTACTCTCTAACTTCTATTTAAATAAGAAGCACCGTACCTGAACTCTTGTACTTCCAAAATCCTATAGTTGAGGCTTTGTACACTAATGGTCGACTTCATCACCACACATCCGAGCAATCTTCACTTTGGTAATCTTCAATTCTCAATTTATCAATCTTAGATTTTCACTTCATGAACTCTCACTTCACTAACTCTCAAAACTCGCAAGAGAATACATAATTTATATAATAAACTTAATTTGAATAATCACGTTTTCTTACATTCGGTGAAAGTTGGTTGAAATAATTATTTCTCTTAAAGAATCTCCAAGGTATTAGTAGAGCCGCGTATAGATCCGTCACAATTTAATAAAATTTACTTTGGACTTTTGTGCACTGTATATGTTGTATTATCTATATTTTTATTTTTTGGCTATAAATTAATAAATGAATTTTGAATACCATGCATAAAATTTCTTCTGCAATACATTTTCGAAACGTGTACAGCTTTATACTATTTAAACGCGTCAATAAAATTTAGATGTATAATTAAAGTAAATTATCAATAGAGTTTAAAGATTATATATATCCTTTTTTTTTTCTAGCCATGCTGAAAATTTCCAAAAATATTCAAATAGAAAAATACTACATCTTTTCATTATAATAGCAAGAAATTGGAAGGTGTTAAAAATTACTTTTCTTGTGAAGCTTAATTAACTAAGGAATTATAATGTTTAGAGTAAGTATCTTTTTCTAATCAATTTTTTTAATTTTTTTTTTATGATTATAATTTGTTTTCAATTTCTTGCAACAAAAGAAATTCATTTTTTCACAGATACAAATGCACATAAATCTTAGCCAACAGCGTTTCAATTAAAAATGTCTTTTTTTTTTGTATTAATGTAAGTGATATCTCATTTCCTCCAAATTTCAAAACCTCATTGAAATGTATATAAAGTTTTTCCCTCTATTTAGATTAATATAGATTGAATATTCAAAGATGTAAAAGTATTGCGAGAGAACACAGTTATATATATTTTAAAAATACAAATTTATTTATATGTAAATCCAATTAAAATAAAATAAGATTGTTAGAATTGTTTTCAAAATGGAAACTTTTCTAAGACAAAAATAGCTAAACAATCTTATATTATTACGTATTTTAACAGTTAGTACATTTCTGTGCATAATCCTTTTTTTTTTTATCAATCGAAAGTTTGTCCCTTAAGCAATGATTTCTCGACGCATTCGGAATTTTCAAAAATAAAATATAAGACACTAGTATAAAGTAAAATTCGATGTATAACACACACTTTTAACGCAAAAAAATAAGATCGCAAATTACAGGTGCGCGTTATACGCAGGGTACCAAAAGGAGAGCTTTTGAAATAACGTAAATATGAGCTTGAAAAATATACAAGACGTCTATATAGATTGAAGTACTATATATTTAAAATAAATGACATTCCTTATGAACTTAAAGGGTTGTAGTTCCAGAAGTGTATTATTTTTTAAAACTTGGAATAATAACTCAAATAAAATTGGCTTCAAATCATAAGAGCATTGCGCACGTACAATTCAGGATTCTCCATAAAAAAAGAGGTTCATGTTATACGGGGAATATACCTAAATATTAAAAATTGCAGCTTAAAAGTAGAGGTGGGCGTTATGCACCATGTAATGCCTGTCGGTTCCTGCTTCCCTCTGAAACCCCTTGTCTACCCTCAGACTCGGCTAGGTGTGTGGGAGAAACTGAATAATCAGCAGACTGATTCACTTTAATTATTTTATTGTCACCAAATATCAAACAGGCACAATAACAATCTTATTAATATAACAGATCAGATAGTAGAGTGCGGAGGTAAGACTCAATAGCCTGGGGATAATAATACGGACCCTTAACTGATTCCACGATAGCTTAAACACGCTCAATATAAACTACGTTGCATACTAATAAGCTAACTTCTATTTAAATAAGGATCACGATACTTGTACTTTTGTGAGGTCAAGTCCTACAATTAAACGCTGAAGGTGATCCTTATCCGGATTTAGTCACCGTCGACTGATCCACTCTCAGTAATCTTCCACTGATAAACTCCAAATGCTCTTAATCATTTCACGATCCTTCACTCTCTAACTAACCAACTGACTCACTAACTAACTTCTCAAACTCGCGAATAGAGAATTTATATAATATACTTAATTTTCATAATTACGTTTTCCTTACTCGGTGAAAGTTGGTTGATACTATTGTTTCCCCAGAAGAATCCCCAAGGTGTTAGTAGAGCCGCATGTAGATACATCGCAACCTGATTTTATGGTAAATGGAATAATAATTTGTAGCTATTATAATCTATACTAATAGTTCAGCTAAACTGATATACAAATTCCGAAAATCATGCATTTTGTTTTCTTAATAAAATTGAAAAATAGTATAACTGATTCTTCAATAATTCATTAAGAATAATTAAAATATTTAAAAAATATGTTGTTCTAATATTGCCATCGTCCCACTGAAAGCATTTAGCTTGGGAAAGAACTGTTTCCGACTGGAACTCCAAATTCTTGGCCTCACCTAAAGATTTGTGGACTAAAATGTTTTATCCGACCATTTATCAACGGCTAAAATGTAAGAAATTTATTACATTTAAAGTCATCCCAGATTCTAACAGGACATGGTAATTTTAAGAGCTATTTATTTAGGTTTAACTTAATTGGTAATGATATTTGTACTTATGGTCTGCACGCGGAAACCGCGGAACATGTCTTGTTGTATTGTAATCTATATTGTTGTAAAAGAGAAAATTTTAAAAAGGAGTTAAGATGCTTTGGTATTTCCTGGCCACCCATTTTGTCTTAGTCAATTGTTCTGAAAGCCTTAATGTCTTGAGAGAATTTGTTTACTGCATAGATTTTTAAAATTTTACAGATACCTTCCTTTCCTTATATTTGTGTATTTCCTCCCTTCCTTTATTTTAGATTTGGCTCTTTTATGTTTTTTTTTTCCATATTGTGTTTTTTTCTTAATTATGTTTTTTCCCCTTAATTATGTTTTTTTCCCTTAATTATGTTTTTTTTCTTTTTGTCATTATTGTTGTTTTGTAATGTTGTTACCACTTACGTCTCTAATCCTCATGTTATGCCATGTGGAGCATGAGGAGTTTTGCAAATAAATTTATTTAAAAAAAAATATTGCTGAAAAAAAACAGATATTCAAGCGAGTGTATATTTACTCGCATAAGATTTTCTCAAGTTCAAACAATAAATCAGAGAGCAAATTAAAACAAAGGGCGCTTAGAAAATATTATTAAACCATAAAAGTATTCCGTACATTTAATTGTTTGGCACTGTACACCTTAATAAACGCTCAAAACCAGGCAATAATTCTTTGCTAACTTTTTCAATCAATTCCCTAAGAAAATACCGTTTTTTATTGCAATGGATGGCAGCACGGGGGAAAAAATGTACTCAGGGAATTTCCACTCAAATAGTGACCTTATTGTAGCGTTAAGTCAAGCACCTAGCTTTTTTTTTATTGATCTACGACTGCGTAAAAATACGCCTGTGTGACCACAGCCGTTTTTCTATTTTTTTTTCTTTTTATATCTGGAGCGTTTTTTACGCATACCAGGATAAAGTGAGTACAAAAGACGAATCAGCAGCAGAAGAGTGATAACTCGCGCCTTTTAAGAGGAAGTTAGTTCCATTATATATTTGTTAACTTCTACATGAATTAAAAACTAATAACAATTTAAATTGTAATCGGAAATTTTGTTAAATACGAAGTGGATTTTTAAATATTATCTCCAGTGCTTTGATTCTTGCTTTGAACATGCGCTCTAAGAAGATGAACAGAGGAAATGTGGATGATTTCATTCTGACAAGTAGCTGCTTCGTGATTGGTCGAGCGGAAAGGGACCAGTGGGTGTGTCCGTTGCAGTAAAAAATAACAGCTACAATTCTTGCATTTGGAGGGAGTTGGAGAGCTTATAAACAGCTTTTTGATTGGTTGTTGAAAGATTAGGATAACGAATGATTCTGATGGACTATTCAGAAGGCTCTAGAAAAACTTTTAAGTTAAGAGGGTGGAGAGACGTCCAAAATGGGATACCAGAGCCTCATCCAAAAATCAAAGGATTTAAATTGGATTTGATTTTTATTACCATTGAATTTGAAGCTATATTAGAGCTATTGGCTATGAAATTCGTAACTGAAAATCAAAAGAAGATAACAGAAGTACATTGAGAATATACTATCAGCACTAAAATGTTAAGAAAATTGAGTTATTTTAAAGATGAAGTTACAAATGTGCAATATAAGGAACTGAGTGAACGGTTGTGAGTTTTTAATGGTGACTTGAAGCAAAAGTTTGATGTAAAGTTCAAGACAGCAAACGATATACAATTTCACGTTACCTAATACATCTCCTTAAATTTCAGGAAGTGTTCTCACAGAAATTATGACAAAACACGAAAATAAGAGAAAGTTGACTTCAAGCAGGATTCTAAAAATAATAAATTTCATAAAATCAAACGTGTAAGCAGTAACTTTTCTCTTTAAAGCAGATGATATATAATGCCAAATTGTTGCCAAGCTGTTTTGATTGTGTGGAATTTTTGGATAAGGATGACATAATTTTCTCTCAAACATCTCATAAATTCTGAGACATAATTATAATTAACATTTATTTTGTGCTTAAAGTAGCAAAAAGGGAAAAAGGAATTATAGCAAAAAAGTCGATGATGATGACAAAAGGCCGTGGGGAGAATACTAACTAATAGATGATAAATTCAGAAGCTAGTGAATGAAAAGTGCCTTACATAGGTTAAATGCATATTAAAAAGTAAATTTAACATCACGTTTTCAAGTAAAAGTCAAAATTGCCAAAAATAGTTGCTTTGTTACTTTTTATAACGAAGAAATACATACTTAAGAAGAAACGTACAGTAGTATCAACAATGTTAAATGGAGCATTTTTATATGTACTTGTGTATGTTATATCAGGAAAGGTTATGAATTGGAGATTTCAGAAACATCAAAAACCAAAAATAAATTTTTTGAAGATGTTTAGGCAACTGACTCCCCCTTAAATTGCATACTTTGTATAAGAGTGTTGAAGCATCAAAATGTTTATGTGCATAAAAAAGTATAACATTTTGAGAAAGAATTTAAATGTCATGATGCTTTTTTTAATCTAAAATTTTCTGAATCCAAGCATAAAAATACTTAAAAATATTTCTTTAAACAATATTTTTTTAACCTGCGTTAGTATAAAAAAAGCTGTAGTACTTAATGAAGGTAAAATTTATTAAATTGAATTTAATAAATAAAGGTTTAAAAAATAAATTTAATTTATAAAAAAAGTTTTCACATCTTAATGAATTTCTCATGTGAATTTTCAGTAAATAAAAAGTAATGCATATCCTTTTACTATTAATACATATTATAACGAAATAAAACAAAGTATGCTATTAATTAAAAATAACTTATTATTTTAATTAATAGCCTATTTTTCCCAAATTATAACTAGAAATCAAATTTGTAAAATTTATTGTGAACATATTAAATTTTTCGTCGCCTTTTTCATAAGTAACACATCATTATTAATGAATATATTTTTCAGAATCCTTCGATTACCGTTTCCTTATATTTATAACTAATTAAAAGATCCAAATTTCGAATGGAGTCTGTTTTAAACAAAAAAAAATCACTCGTGTTTTATTTGTTATATATTGGTAATCACTTTATCTGTGCACGCATATAATATTCAGTTTTATAAACATGCTTGGTGAGATATGAAAATTACATAAAACTTTTTCAATTCATTGAAAAACTATGCTTAGTAATATTCTTCCATCATTTATTTCCAGAGTTTATGTTGCAATAATTAATTTGACTTTTTCATGTTGCTGGGTATAGTTAGAGAATTTAAGAGTATAATACCTTATAATATCTAATATAGATCTTATATAATACAACGTATCATTTCATATATTATGATATATATAAAACTTACTACCGTGATATTGCATAAATACACGATATTATCAAACTTACGTGCAAATGGCTATCAATGTGCTTGATGTTTGCGAAGGAATTTCTCATTATTAGTACACAAATCTAACTCGCCTGTCTCTTTAGTGAAAATAGTGTACATATTCTTCTTTTTAAAGCTATCTGTTGCGAAACATGGTTTGCATCATTGTATTATGCCAGCGCTTCTCAAACTTTCAATATTTGCGACCCAATATTCAATCATAATTTTCCCCGCGCCTTCCCCCTCCTTTCTTTAGAATAATGCATAATGTGTTGAATTCAGTAACATTATACATTGCCGCTGCAATACGAATTTAACTTCTCACTCACCCAAAGCGTTAATTGCCCCAGACGTAAATATACGTCTTTTTGAAGCCCGATCTTTTCTGTGCACTTCTATCCATAGATTATTCCGAAGGCTTTCTAATGCAATAAAAGGACCTTGACACACAGAGAGACTGTGTGTGTTTGGAAGGATTTACTTATTTCAGAGAATTAGCTTATTTGTGAATTTTTTTTCTTCCCCCTTCCCCTTGGGGGTAGCCTTGGAGAGCTCATGCGTAATTTTTTATCGGCAGGTAAGAGATTAAAAAAAGAAGAGTGCAATAATTAATTTCGTTTGATTAAAAAAATGTTTTATAAAGGTATGTATTATAAATTTTTTAAGTCTACATCAGACATTATCGATATAAAAACTTTTAAACACTTGTTTACCAATGGTATTATAAGCTTGCACTTTCATGTAAGAAATTCTAAAGCATGTTAAAAAAAAACTATTTCGAACTAAACCACTTATTGAATTCCTTATCATTCTTTTTAAGGGAAACTTCGAGGTGAAATAATTAAACTAAATAATATATTTTACATTTCTCATAAAAGTATATTGAAATTTGCTTTGATAATTTGGAATGAAATATTTATTACTATTTCATATAGTTTGTTCAAGTGTATTTGAATGATTCAATATGGAATATGCTTACATATACATAGAAGCAGAATTATAATTTATTTTTATAATAAAGAATATTCACACAATATTGTAAATTAAATATAGCATTCTAATTCATAAAACTGATCTTCCAGCTTTATGAGTTAGCTAATAAGTAAATTTCATTAATTGATTCGTTTTGTGCGTTACACTCAGTACTAATTTAATTAAATTCATGGACTAGCCTTCAAGCAAATATACATTTTTTAACAAGCTATCTACTTAAATCTTATTTTCAACACCTTCGCTATACGTCTGTCTATATTTACTTTCCGAATTGTTCTTTCTTGTCTGGTATACTTGAAGGTCACCTTGAGATGAAAGTCCCAAAGTCTGCATAGCTAAATTGTAACCGTGCTTGAAGAATTTTGACTCGGACAAGACGTATAAGTAGGCGTAGAAGCCACTCCACAAAAAAACAGACACAAATGTATCGCAAATACAGCTATCAATTAATTAGTCACAGAGGGAAGGTTTAACTTTGTTTTCAATATTATAAAGAATTAAATTTTACCTATCAGAACTCTAAGCATTACACCCGGGGTAGGCATTAAGTCGACCGCGATCGACCGGTGGACCACCAAGACAATTTGGAGTGACTATCTGAAGATTAGCAGCTAGTAATTGTATACAGAAATATTCAAGATTGGCTGACAGTACGCAGACAAAGTCTTCTACTGACTATTATTACGAGTACTAACTTCAGATGAAAATGTTTTATTTTTCAATGTGTTTTGAATTGTTTGATAGTAAATGCATCATTTGATAGTATTGTATTTTGGCTATTGTTATTATGCTGTTATTGTTGCAATACATTTTGCGTTTTGACTTAAACGCAGTTTCAAAAAAGTGAGTTTTTTTTTATTTACGTAGAGAGGTAAGTACATATATTCCGTATTTATTATTCAGTTATAATAAATATTGTTGACTTTCCTCTTACCTTACCACACCTATTACCCTAGGCAGTGGGCACACTCGTGAATTTTTCAAAGGGGGCGCGGTGCAGTGGACCAGGGTCGAATGTCTACCTTTCTCGTATCCTACCCCAATACACTGCCAAACATATATATATATATACATATATTCACTTTCTAACTTGTTTGGAACAAAGAACAGTAAGAAATAAATATTTAAATAAATAATTAAGATTAATTAATGAAAAAATATTAAAAACAAATAGTGAAATTTTACATACTATATACATGGGATTATAATCGATTTAAAAAAAATCATGGGCTATGAAGGTGGGTAGAGACGCTTGGGCCCCCCCTTGTGTGGGCCGCTGATACTGGATGGACCGCAACACCTTGGAAAAATTAGAAGTAACCCGTACCCTGGAAAAGTTTGCCCACCCCTGAATTACACAGTCGATTAATTTCGAAAACTAATAGACATCTCACTAACTTAATTACATCACCAAATGCTTATTACTGTGTTCAAACGTGTGAGGGAATGGTTTCCACTATTCGATGTATATCGTGGTATTTGGTAACGTTTTAGTTTTATATAACGAAATTGGACAATGGTATATTATGCAAATACTCTTATTTATTACCGCCAAAGATCCAGACCACGGCTACAATCTTTTAAAATCTTTTTTTTCCCAATATTTTAAAACAATACACACAAAAAATTCCTTCCATTAATTAACTGCATTAAACATACACGGTGTTGTCGAATTCAATCGACAAATTCAGAGGGTGATAGAAAACAGCATGGGGATGACAAATCATCATAGATACAACTAAATGTGGTTTGCTATCTTAAACTCTGTGGAGATTTTTCGCCTCCATACTGGCTACTTTGTCGGTCGAATTTTGCAACACCCTTAAGTTCGGCGATGTGGTCCAACAAAATAATTACCATTCTTCCCTAACTGCGCATTAGCCAACTTTGTTGTACTACACATCATTTGCATATTTCTTTTTGAAAAGTAACAGTTGAGATCTTTCAATAACTTTACAGAAAACCCCACAGATTAGTTTAACTGATTCAGAACCGTGATTATACAATTTCTTCCTCCAGCGCCCACAGTATTATATATGTGATTGCACTTTCCCTGTTCTGAGGCCCATGATCACACCAAATTGATTTGAGTTTGGAACGTTTTTAAACACAATTTTTTCAAAGCACTAGACTGCGGTTTAAGTTCTTTTGTTTTAAGTAATGTTTCACAAAACTTTGAACTTCAATATGTGCTTTTGGCTTCGAGTTTTTTTAAAAATTACAATAGGGATATTTATGAATGTAAACAACTGCACATGCTTAACTTTTTCGAGAATCGAGGCTTTAAAGGTTCGTGATTTAATTACACTCTGGATTTTCGTTTATATTTCGGTTAAATTCTAAAAAAAAAGATGGAAAACTTATTTGTTTATTGGGCATCAGACATTCATAAAGTGTACGTTTTTTTAATAAAAATTTTAAAAAATTTCTTTAAAATTCGCAATTGTTTATTTTTTTAAAAATATAGCGAACATTTTTGTATTGTGTATTCAGCTATTATCAATGATACTAAATTTTAAATTTTAGAGTATTTGATTTCATTTAAGATTTTATATGAATTTTTAAAAGAAATTAGGCTTAGCAGTGAAATTCGCCCGGTCCCATGCGCGCGTAAACTCTCGGAAAATGCCGGACTGGGGAAACATTTCTTTCTCTGTTCGCTTGTCCTGGGGGGGTTAAGGCAGTGCTTCTCAAACTTTCAATATCTGCGTCCTAATATTCAATCAATTTTCCCTTCAATAACAATGTCAATAATACTATACTTTAAAGCTCTCTAAATATATAAAACGATATTAACCTCTTAAGTGCCACTGACGTATATAAACGTCTCGCTCAACCGAAGTGTTAATTTCCCCAGCCGTATATGTACATCTATCCGCAGTATGATCTTTTCTGTGTGTACTTCTACTCATAAAATTCTTCCGAAGGCTTAGAGAATACAATAAAAAAACCTTAACAATGTTTGCAAACGATTACTTATTTTTTTAGAGGATTACATCACATACGCACGCCTACGTGGGGAGCGAATCACATGTCTTTTATACAGCACTTAATGGATTAATTATAAACCTTACAAATTATGAAGATATGTGTTAGCTTTTGTATATAATTTTATATATGAGAAGCCCATGGGGTCAATGGTAATTGCTAAACTTGTTCATAACTTAGTATCGCTAAACTAATTATAAAATGCATTGTGCAGTACTGATACATTTATAGGAGTATTATATCAGCGTAAATGAGTATTTGTTTCTTATTATGTTTTATTTGTTTACTTTCAGCAAATTAATAATTTTTTTAAATAATCTTTTGTTTTCGACTTTTCAATATGCTCGCGCCCCCCTCGTAAAATTATCACGCCCTCCTAGGGGGTGCGCCTCACAGTTTGAGAAACGCTGGAATAAGGAGGGAAACCTTACAAGAAGGCCCGTTGCAATCTGATGTGAATGTTTTCTACCTCTTCAATGTTCAAAATTATGAAGTTGAAAAACTTTTTTACAAAAAGGAGGCTTTTTTTTTATTTCGAACGCGCAAATCTTGCCAAACCGGTTTTATTGGTGACAACACACAATAAACACTCACAAAAAATTTCTGAAATGTTAGTTTTCATGGATTTTTCATTTATTTTTGATGCATTATAAAAAAAAAAAACGTTACTGATAAGAAAAGACCACGACTTGTTTTGAAATGTAGTAGAAAAAGTTGTAATACCGGTCGGTTCCGGCTTCCCTCTGAAACCCCTTGTCTACCCTCAGACCCGGCTAGGTGTGCGGGAGAAACTGAATAATCAGTAGACATGATTCACTCTAATTATTTTATTGTTACAAAAATATCAAGCAGACACAATAACAATCTTATTAAGATAACAGATCAGATAGTAGAGTGCGGAGGTAAGACTCAATAGACTGAGATAATAATACGGACAATCAACTGATTCAGCGATAACTTAGAGCTCAATATGAACTACGTCGCGCACTAATAAGCTAGACTTCTATTTAAATAAGGATCACGATACCTGTACTTTTATGAAGTTGAGTCTTACACTGGAACCTTGAAGGCGATTCTTATCTGGATTTAATCACCATCGATTGATCCACTCTCAGTAATCTTCCATCTATAAACTCCAAATGCACTTAATCATTTCACGATCCTTCACTCTTCAACTAACCAACTAACTTGCCAGCTCTTCAAACTCGTGAATATAGAATTAACATAATATACTTAATTTGCGTAATCACGCTTTATTATTCGGTGAAAGTTGGTTGATAAATTTTTTCTCCGGAAGAATCCCCAAGAGATTAGTAGGAGGGATATTCCATTTGGCGTCGGTTGTAACATTTTTGGCAACTTTTTCGCTTGCGCCAGCCAAACGGAAAAGTACCAAAAAATGGATTGACTGAACGTGAAGTCCCCAGTCTTTTATGTGCGCATTATTATGTGTGGGAATTTTATTGTTTCTATTTTTTTAGGAAAAACATATTTATTTTTTCAAAATTCATATGATGAGTAACGAGTAAAAAGTTCTAAAATAATAAGAATCTGGTAAAGTTTTAGCACACAATTTTTTTTAATTAAATTTTACTAACATTTCTCGTTGAAAAATGCATTTGAATAATATTTATCAATAAACAAAGCTTCAAAACATAAAGACTTTAAAAAATGTTTTTTTTAAAAATTTTGCCATTTTTGTGGAATTGTGATTTAAAATATTAACTTTATATGCGCCTCAGTTCCAAAACTTGGATTGCCAAAATACTTCAAATTTATTCAGATCAAAAAATTAGACTGATAATATTTGTAGTTTAATTCCATGAAAAATTGCGAAATCTATTTTTGAACTATTTTTGGGAAGCCACTGTCCATAAAGAGATTCCTTTAAAATGTCTAAATAAAATATACAGTTACATTCGGTCGATTTTAAAATATCTATATTGCTTTATCTACATTTCTTTTAGTATCTCAAACTACAATTCTTTAGCGAATATTTTTTTTACTATGCAAAGAATTTAATTAAATCTGAAACTCTTATCTGTATTTCTGATAAGATTATGATACATTTTAGAAAAAAAAATCAAGAATTCAGCTTCCGAATATTTTGCTTAAAGAGAAAAGTTCCATCGAAATGTCATAAAATTGAGAGGCTGGAGATCGGGAAAAAGTTTTGATTATGTTTCTCTTTTCATATATCGATAATGAAAATCGATTCTACTGTGGACGATAATTTCTTTTTTAAATACTATGGACGGATAAAGTAAAAAATATTTGAGAAAGCAAAATATTCTTTTGAAGTCACAGTATTTGTATTACTTTTTGAAGTATATTAGTATTATTTAAAAGAATATTATATGCATATATATAAAAGTAGCGAAAATATATCCATACGATTAATAGTGTTTAAGAGGGAATCGATATAACTCACGGTATCGATAATGACATTGCACTGTAAGTTGATATTACAGAAATGTAACAATATTTTCTAATGTTAATAGCAAGCGGTGACAAACAGACAACAGACAAACAGGCATAGAGAAAGGAACAAAGAAATATCTCTCTCTTTATACTGGGAGGTAAAGGTCACGTGACTTTTTCTAACAGAAGCTTTGATTGGTCAGAAACTAGCACCCGATAGTTTCTGATGCAATCCTGCTATTCGATTATAATTAAAATCCAGACCATGCGGACAGGTCAGTTAAAATAACTAAACGCGAGTCCTGAAGGTAAGAACCAAATAATTAAAAGTTACTAATAATGATATTGGAGGGAATTATTATATATATACATACACAATATATATATATAATACTAATATATATATATATATATACTGAGACTAATATCGATACTAATTAAAAATACTTTGCAAACTTTTTAAAAAGAAGAATTCCTTTTCTTTTTTCTTTTTTTTTTTGGCGAAAATTTCTACGTTTATGCATTGTCAGAATTTTTTATATTTACAATTATTTAAGTTGCAGTGAAATTATTTAAAAAATTGCTCTTTTCGGACAATTTTTACTCAAGCGGACATCAAACACACCAGTAAAATGTTTTAAATATAAAAAAATAAAATAAAAAGTGCCGGTGTTTGTTTTTTTACGACAAAAAAATCAGCCATGGCAATTTTTTTTAAAAAATTGCCTCAAACTTAAATCAGGAGCCACTAAAATGCCTACACTTCAGGGCAAAAATATTAATCCGACTCCTCATAATCAGAAAGAAAAGGAATTTAATCTAGAGCGCTTTTTTGTTTGTGAAATAATAATCACGATACTTATTACCGCTAAAATTATATGTTCAATTAGTATTTGCCTCTTTTCACCGAAATGTGTGTGATATGTATGAAAATTATTAATTAAGTTTTATTTAATGAAGGCGCCGAAACTGCTGCATTACATTCATCTCAAGCATTCTCCCGTGATATATATGCGATAAATCAAGCATATGAATTCCTTGATGAATTGCTGGTGTTTAATTAAATCTGAAGTTTAATATAGTTAGTTAAGGTAACCGAGAATTAATTTTTGTGCCTCTCATTATACAAGCAATGAATGCTTGTTTGGTAGGATGTAGAAGGCAGAAGTATGCAATATAGCACGGTTTCATGTATATATGAATTTGGGTTAAAAAATATCACTGGATAAAAGTTATACAACTAGAATTTTATACAACGAAAATAGCGATAATAATCGTAATAAAAACATACTCAAAGAACTGTAGCGAAGGTCCCTATATAAGTCAATGACAGCCTCCAGACTGAAGTAATCATTTTGGTCCAGTGGTATGTTACGTGCTTACGGACCCAAAGGTCGCGAATTCTATCCAACACATTGGTGACTTTGAAAGAAAAACGCAATCTCCGTACAACTGTCATGGCGCCATCTACCCAACGCAAGAGCAACCAAAAGACGTCAGACACACGTGACGCAGCAAAAACAGCCGTCAGACACACATGACGCAGCAAAACAAGCCATCAGACACATATGACGCAGCAAAACAAGCTGTCAGACACACATGACGTAGTAAAACAATCTGTCAGACCCAAATGACGCAAAAGCAACTACTCATATACTCGCCATATACCAACTATATCGTTCGTTCGCCTACCCACCGACTCACTGGTAGTAAAGTGTGTAGTGGTGGTTCATATATAAGCCAGTAACAGTCTCCGGACTGAATTGATCATTTTGGTTCAGTGGTATTTACGTGGGTACGGAACCAAAGGTCGCGAATTCTACCTTCACAGAACAAAACGTTCACACTGAATAGAAAGAGGAAATGAGAGTTTGTTAACATCACAATTTAAACCAACATGAAAGCTATTGGTGACGAACCTCGAAATTATAAACCACGTTTAATTGACGGGGAAAACACTTTAGATGGCATCTCACACTCCTAAATTTTACCACACATCAACATGAGGACTTAAGATTTAAAGCACGCATCAGCTCATCTACTCAGTGGCATCAAGACTGGAACTCTCGTCACGACAACACTGGCCATGGTTTTGTGACCGCGGTCACATACAGTGTAGAGAGACTAAGAGAAAAGAAATAGTTCTATTTAATTATTTCAAATTTATTATTATGTAAAAACGACTACTTAGCTTTGCTTTAAAGGTATCCGACTACTTGCAACAACTGTTTTTTTTTTTAAAAAAAATGCTCATATGATTATTTTAATGGATTTTAGATTTGTTTAGTACATTTTAAGACAAATATGCTAAAATTAAGAAAAGAAAGAGAAATAGTTATTATTAAAATGGGAAAAAATTGGTGAAAATTTAAAAAACATAAACGATTCTGTACCAAACGTTTATGAACATATTTTCAATTTTTCAATTCTGATGTATTGCTTTGTTATTCATTTTTGAAGTGACCTTCAGCATGAGTTATATTTTAATTTTTACAAAAACTAGAGTACTTTATCTTAGTTATTATATGAAATTGCTTTAAAAATAATTATATTCACATAAGGGACTGTAAATTATGTAATGAAACAGTGATTGATAAATCTGAAGGTTAAAACACTTCTATTATTATACAAAACATACACAAAAGATTTCACAGTTAATTATTTTCAAAAGTTTTTGAGCAATCGCTCTGTCTCCGTTTGAGCATTTAAAAAAAACACATTTCGAGTAAAATGTGTTTTAACGTATGACATCTTGCTTAAAGTAATGGTATCTGGTTTTTTTTAAACACTTGTAGTTTGTGTTCTATTTAACGGAAAATAATAAACTTGGTATTTTTATAAAGCCAATAAGATGGTCTTTTAAATAATACCATAAGAAATTTCCAAACTTTGGCAAAATTCACATTTTTTAGTGTAGTCGGATACCTTAAGAAGAAATTAAATGTTAATTAAACCAAATTCGTAACTATATGATACATATTTATAAGGGAAACAAAAAAAATTGTGAAAATCATTAAACAAAAGATTTTTTGTAAATTATATCAAGTCCCCTTAAAAAATCATGATTCAACTTTAAATTTTTTTTCCAGGTAATATTTCTATGTATTCATCAGTTACTTAAAACACGATCGAAATGGCAACCATCTCCAATTCCAACAACCATTCCGAAAAGAGTCAGTCAGTAATAAAATAAAACATAAATCGATTTTCCTTTTATCATTATTTGAAAATTTTCATTTCTACCCCGTGTGCACATCTGATTGCACAAACAATATCATCATCGGAATATATATTCAGTTTTAATAAAACATACTTTCTCACTCATCAATAACGAAACAGAAACTGGTCGTACAGAAAACAACAAGTGTACATGTGTACACAGTAATAAATCAAACAATTCGGAATGAGAGGCATGTATTTTGCAAACGACTGCTCATGAGATTGGTTAGGGGGTGTGGGGAACCATGCCCAGAAAATATAAGTTTCCATTTAATAAGCTCGGAACTAATAAAAAAAACAATAAAAATTGTAAAATCAATTTCCCCTTCTTTTGTAGAAATCTGGGAAACCAAGCAAAAAAAGGGCTGAAGGGAAAAATAGAGAGGTATAAAACGATATTCATTGTTCTATTCAACGGCTATACCTATTCCAGAAAAAGAGTCAAAACAAATAGGGGTTGAGTATAAAATAAAATATTTAAAAACGTCAGTGGGAAAATTAATCTATATTTTTTTTCTTAAAACATCAAATGTTCCGGAATACTTATAACTGAGGTTTTTTTAAAGGTACTAATTAAATACATATTAGACACAAAAGGTAAATGATATAATTTCAAACTGACTGTCATGACTAAGAGCGAAATTGTGATTTTGAAAACAGTATAAAAATGAATATTTTTTTTTTATATTTAGTGTCAGTTGAGCAAAAATATACATATAAAATAGAGTTCGGAATATTTTTTATGCAAAAAAATATTTACAGGTAATTTTCTAGCAAAAGAAAAAGGAAGAAAGAATGATATATTTTTGAAATATTCTATTTTTTTTATGAAATATGTTACGATAATAATGTATTTTCTCTACATATATTTAAGAGCTCTTAAAGACTAAAGACAATGAATTAAGAAATTAGAAAAATTTACGGTACTTTCAGAGTTACGATTAATTAAAATAACTCAAATTATATTTTTTGTTAAAGATTTTCTACTCTGAAATATTAAAGTCTGCATTTTATTCCACTACTAAATAATAAATTTCAAAAGTCTGAAATATAAAAATCTTCTATACATAGCTATATATATTTAGCTATATACATTCAAAATATAATTATTATAAAAGAATTTAACAAAAAAGGAGAATGTTTTGAGAAAGTGTCATTCTTTTTTTCATATTTTGCCAAACGTTGCATTTAAATCGATTTTATTTTAATAATATTGTTTAAAAAAATTACATAAACATTTTAATTCTGGTGATATTAAGAGTATCAAACAGATTAATCATTTATAAGCTTTTTCAAAACCACGTTCCGAACACAGTCGAATACATTAAGTCTTAAATATTCCTCAATGCTTGTAAGTAAGTACTTTCTTTAAGTCTAAACTGAATGCGTAAAGGGTCTCAGAGGGGTTAACTGTTTCTGGAGGGATGAAAATATAGACAATATTCAAATGCCTATAACTCTTTGAAATTAAAGTTAAATAATTCGAATGTCTTACACATTATTTATAAAAGAATGGGGTTTCAGAAAAGTGTAACATATTTAAAATATAATCATAATTTAAAAAATTATAAGCATATGAAAATAAGAAATATTTCTATAAGAAATATTAATTATAAGATTTAAGGCGTGCATGCTATTTTCAAAAGTAGTAGCTTTAATTACTAGCAATAAGTTGATTTATAAAGTTAAATGTATCCTTATTACACCGTAGTAGTTTTAAATAAATAAAATAATAACTTATATTTTTTTAAAAATAAAAGTATATATATTTTCAAATTTTTTTTAAAAATTTCAATACTTTTCAAATATTTTGAAATACAAAAGATATATTATACTTAATTTACTAGGGTTTAAAGAGTATGATACATTTTATAATTCTATAAAGTTTTATGCATCAAAGGCTACTATTTTAGAAAATAGCGAGCCTTAAATCTTAATTAATATTTCTTATAGAAATATTTCTTACTTTCATATGCTTATAACTTTTAAAATTATGATTATATTTCAAACATTTTGTACTTTTTTGAAACCATAGTCGTTTGTAAATAACGTGTAAAAGATTTTAATTATTTAACTTAAATTTAAAAAAATATTCCTGTTTAAAAATTGTTTATATTTTCACCCCTCGAGACAAAATTAACACCCCTGCGACACCGTAACATAAAGATGAAACTAAAAGTAATTCAAATCAGCTTAAATCTGTGCTTCTCCAGCATTCTAAACTTGAAGTCCATTTTTCAATCATAATTTACATCACGCCCTTCTCCATACAATAACCATGTATCGAATTTAATAATAATATACACTCATGTCCATAAATTAAGGATAATGAAGTTCAGGCAAAGAAAGAGACAAAAGCAAAACAAATTTGACTTATTTGTAAAGTCTATTTATTAAACAAAAGGTAAAGAGCAAAAAAGATGCTATATGTTTGACATAATTAATAAAAATTGCGATTTTTACTCCCTGGAGCCAAATTTCAAAAAAAGAACCTATTTACAAAAAACAGTATAACATGGTTAGTATGATGGTTAATACGGAGTATGTCTCCCGGACGATGCAACACAGGCCTTACAACGCCTACGCATGCTGAGAATCAAATTATCAATCTGATCTTACTTATTTACTTACTCGGGAGAACCAAGCCCACTCAAGGGTATCAATCTGATCTTGGGGAATATTACACCACTCCCATCAAGCAATGCCCTCCGAAGTTCCGGTAGACAGGTGGGAGAGGGTTGACGAGCTGCAATTCATCGGCCAAGCATATCCCACACATGCTATATTGGATTCAAGTCCGGTGAGTGTGCTGGCCAAACCATACGGGTGATATCCTCCGATTGAAGGCATTCGGCTACAATGTTTGCATGGTAAGGACAGGCGTTGCCATCCATAAACAGAAATTCAACACCCATGGCGCCCCGAAACAAACCTACATGTTGTTCCAGAATAACATCCCGATAGATGTGGCCTGTCATGGCCTGGCCACCGTTACACTCTGAACATGCAGGTTAGTTCTGGAACCAAGAATAATTCCTCCCCAAACGAGTCATCATGCACCATCATAACGGTGTCGTTCAATGGTGTTCTCTCGGTGGTAACGGGTACCTGGCGCTCTCCATATCAAAGTCCGACGAGAATCAGACTGCAAACTAAACCTGGAATAAGAAAACATCCACAAGACCACTGTTGCGGTGTCCACAATGCATGCTCTCTACTCCAGGTTAATCGCAGGCGACAGTGAGTTGCGTAAAGGGGAACACATCTGACAGGCCTACGAGCATATAGACCAATGTGCCCTAAGCGTCTGTGCACGGTCTACCTTGAAACTGTCGTACCGGTAGCTGAAGAGAGCTGACGAGACAGGTGTGATGCTGTGCTCCGTCTGTTTCTTTTGGCAGTAACTGCCAAATACCGGTCTTCATTCGGTGTTGTAACTCGGGGTGACCTGTGCTGTAACATCTACTCACATTACCATCATCTTGGAATCGTTGCCAAAGCCTGGAGATGACACTCTGGGTGATTCCAAGTTCCTAGGATACTTCCATCTGGGTACGTCCACATTCCAGTCGTCCGATAATTCTACAACGTAAAAAATCATCCAAATGCTTCCTTTTTGCCATAACTATGCGGTTATTGCATTGAAAGGCCTTTAAAGCGTTTTTGAACAATTTTACTTCTTTGCCACTATTCCTTATATACCCCTCTCTTACACTCTCGTCATTGTGACGTACTATTCGCGCCATCTGGTGGTTTCCTGTAATTTGCATATTCTTCTTCAAGATGTGCGTGATAATTCTACTGGTGAGATTTTTATTTAGAGTTCAATTTCTGTGTGATTCTGAATTAGCCTTAATTTATAGACATGAGTGTACTTTGACGTAAAACTACAATACGACTTAATTATAAACCGTACAAATTATCATGATAAGTGTTAAAATGTCTATGTAATTTCATGATATGTCCATAGGTTCACTGGTAATTATTAAAATTGTCCTTGACTTAGTAGTGTTAAATTAATTATGAAATACATTGTGCAGTACTGAAACACTTATAAGTGTATTATATCAATGTAAATGTGTATTTAAGTTTGTATTATGTCAGAATGTATTTTTTACTTTCTTTCAGTAAATTAATAATTTTTTAAAATAATCTTTTGTTTTTAACTTTTTGGTATACTCGTGCCTCCCTTGTAAGGTTATCACACCTTTCCTATAAGGGGAGGGCCGCCCCACACAGTTTGAAAAACACAAGCTTAAATAATACAAACTGAATGAAAATACTAACTAACAAAATTACATAATTAAATTATCATACATTGAGGTGGATTGTGGTGTAAAAGTCAAGAAAAATATATATGATTACTCGCTCGCGTGGAACCTACCTATTCGTAAAAGATATTCTATGATACGGAAATTAGAAAAAAAAATATTTTAAGAAATAATTTCAAATTTTAATTTTGCAAGAAAGGGCTGAATCTGCGAAATAATGACGAAAAAAGACTGAATTTTGGTTAAAGGGGATCTTAGACTCTAAATACATATTTGAATTTTGGTTAGTACCTTGCCTCAAAATACTTATTTTTCTGCAATGTAAGTAACCAAAACTAATGCTTACTGATTAGTGATCAGTAAGTAGAAGTAGGGTTTGCAGTCCCACGTTATATTTTCAATCCCAGAATTTCGGGATTACGTTATCCAAATTCCAGGATTGGTCCCGGGATTAGGACTGGACTATTTATGAAGAATATTTACACTTTAGCATGGCCGAAATTACATAATAAAAATGGAAACATAATTAAAAAATTGGTTTAATACTTTTTATTGAAACAAATAAAAACGAAGCTTAATTTATCATAAAAACAAATAAAAAATAGTACGTAATAAATTCAATAAAAAATACAATTTGAATTCATTAAAATTGATACATTTGAATTAAAAAGCAGTAAAAGCAAAATTTCACAACCCAGCTCATTCTCCTCGCATCGATTGCCAAGACAATCCAATCCAATATTTTACTGTCCTTCGCTTTTTTGAACACGGTTATATCGACAGCAGGT
Organism: Trichonephila clavata; assembly: GCA_019973975.1. Lineage (NCBI taxonomy): Eukaryota > Metazoa > Arthropoda > Arachnida > Araneae > Nephilidae > Trichonephila > Trichonephila clavata. Next base: position 19,181 of record BMAO01035469.1, on the reverse strand, counting down.
ATTTAAAAAAAATGCTAAAGAAGCAGTTAAATGTACTCGTACCTCATGGTTTTTAATAATTATTTGTAAATAAATGCTAAAAAGCACTAAAATAGAAGTTTCACTTTCGACATTTTACCATAAAAAAGTTCAAAGACACAAACTTCATTTTGCTTGTGGTAATTATTTTACAAAAATTATTTTTTAACAGGATTCAAACGTTCCCCGACTGAGAATTAAACGTGGAAATTTTTGCAGTAGATCTGTGACGGATCTATCCGCGACTATATTAACACCTTGGGGACTCTTCTGGGGAAAAATAATTTAAATCAACCAACTTTCGCCGACCAAGAAAGCGTGATTATGTAAATGAAATATATTAAACTAGCAGTTACCTACCCGCTTCACTGGGTATTTCTTGATGTTTTATAAATATATCATGTTTATATATATAAATTATTGATATCTAAGTCCTAGCATTAAGAATTCGATTGCATTGAAAAATATACTTATACCTGCAACTCTCGCCTCTTGATAAAAAAAAAAAGGACAGAACTACTAATTTGTATTTTTTAAGAATCTCTAACATTGAAGTATAGAATGATGTTTGCACTTTACTAATCCTATAACCAAGTGGATTCCCGCGAAATCAATTTTCGGTGGATCTCTACTCCGGAAAATGAACATGCAAGCCAAATTTCAAGTCTAAATCTAATAGAGCAAAAACAAAAATTTTACTATCAATACCCTCCCCTCCCTCGTAATTCCGTTGAGACTCGATCTCTCAAACACCGTTCTTAACGGATTTCAATTCAACAAAGGAAAAATATAAACCAAATTTTATTATTATAGTCCTTGTAGTTCGAAAAAGGAATTTTTTTTTGTCAACACGCCTCAGTAACCCCCTGCTCCCTCAGGAGTTGATTCCCTTCAAATGCATTCTTAGTGGATCCCTATTCAACAAAAGAAACATGCTTAACAAATTTCAAGTATATAGGTCTAACAATTCTAAAACAGGATTTTTTCCCCATATTTCCCCTTGACCACTCACAACCCTCCTTAGGGGTCGATTTTTGTTTTACTCTTTGTTAGAGGAACTCTATTCCATGAAAAGAACATGCTTACCAGTTTTCAAGCAGGTAGATCGAATAGTTTAAAAACGAAATATTTACCTATTACGCCCCATAATCCCCTGAAATGAAACTTGGGGGTAAATTTTCGCGAAACCCATCTTGTAGCTGATCTCTATAATAGATCTCTACTACTCTATTTAAAACTGTGCTGATAATAATTTAAAAATGGAAGTTCAATAACGCCCCCGCAACGCCACTTGAGGGTCCATTTTCACCAAACTCATTTTGTAGCGGATGTCTACTCTAAGAAAGGGATATGCTTACCCAATTTCAAGGTTGTAGGTCGAGTAGTGTAAAAATGGAAACAAATATTTACTCGTCGAGTAGTGTAAAAATGGAAACAATTAGGTACACCCTTTAACCCCCGTAACGCCCCATGCGGTTCGAAATTCGCAAAATCCGTTCTTAGCTGATCTCTCCTCTATAAAAGGAACATGTCTACCAAATTTCTAGTCTGTAGGTTGAATAGTTCCAAAGATATCGTGATTAGTCAGTCAGTGAGTCAGTCAGTGCGTGAGTCGCTTTTCTCCTTTATATACACTCAAGAGCCAAAACATTATAACCACGTGTCAATAACTAGTTGGTCCACCTTTGGCGCGCAACACAGCTTCAACGCGCCTTAGCATGGATGCCACAAGTCTTTGTAGATGGCCGGAGATAGATTGTACCAGATGTTTAAGCAACAATCACTCAAATCCGAGATATTGCGAATTTGTGGTCTCAGAACTCTGAGCTGCTGTCCATGACATCCCAAATGTGTTCTATGGGATTGAGATCTGGTGAGTTAGGCGGCCAGGACATTAACTGGAATTCAGCATCATGTTCCTGGAACCACTCCAGCACAATTTTAGCCTTGTGACAAGGGGCGTTGTCCTGTTGGAACATTCCATTTCCAGCTGGAAAAACAGAGGCCATGTAAGGGTGCAACTGGTCCGGAATGATGGTCAGATACACTGTAGTATTTATGGTCTGCTCTACCACAACCACGGGTCCCAGAGACGCCAAAGAGAACATCCCCAAAGCATAATACCGCCACCACCGGCCTGTGTATGACCTACTGTACATTGAGGGAGCAACTGTTCGCCTGGAAGATGGCGTATCCTGACACGTCCATCGGGGTGATGAATGACAAACCGTGGTTCATCTGACCAGGCAACATTCTCCCACTGATCCATGGACCAGTCGCGATGTTCCCGGGCCCAGCGCTGGCGCAGTTGGCGATGATGTTTAGTCAGCAAAGGGACACGAGTGGGACGTTTGCTGTGTAGCCCCATATCCAACAGTGCCCACTGAACAGTGTGCTCTGATACTATTCTACTAGGCCCTGCATTGTATTGGGCTATCAGCTGAGCCACTGTCTGGCTCCGGTTTTGCTTCACCATGCGAGACAGTCTCCGGCAACCTTTCTCTTTGATAGCGTGTGGACGTATAACACCAAGTCGTCTACTGTTGGTTTCACCGTCATTATTCCACTTTGCATAAGTACTAACAACTGTAGATCGCGAACAAGCCACGAATCGTGCAGTTTCGGAAATACTTGTTCCGAGCCTTCGAGCCATTAGAATCTGCCTCTATCAAAGTCGCTTAGATCCGCAGCATTTCCCATCACACACAGAAGTAAGTGAAAGAATGGTTCTTCCACGTCATCCAGGCGAGTTCATTGCAAAATGTAGAGGGGGTCATAATGTTTTGGCTCTTGAGTGTATATAGATAAGCAAATTCTGTTTTCGCTAGTTTGTGCGGTTGGCACGTTGGAGTTGGCAAGTTGGAGTTAGCAATGAGTTTGCGCGTTGATTTCTTAGTTGAAGACTGAAAGATAGTGGCATTTTTAAGAGGTCTTGGAGTTGTCCTAAAATACGGATTACACCATTAGATCCAACGACATTGATCAATCCCGATAAACATCACCTGCCTTCCAGTGTAGGATCCGATGCATAAAAAGTACAGGTGTTGTGAGCTTGATTAAGTAGAAGCTAGTATTATATTTGAGCGTATTTAAGCTGTCTTAGATTCAGTTGAGGGTCCGTAGTAGTATCCCCGTGTTATAGAATCTCACCTCGGTGCTCTATTATTTAATCACCTATCTTAATTAGATTGTTATTGTGTCTGGTTGATATTTTGGTAACAATAAATTGATTAGATTGAAATCATGTCTTTTGGATCATTCAGTTTCTCCCACACATTTAGCCGGGTGTGCGAGTAGACAAGGGGTTTCAGATGAAAGCAGGAACCGATAAGTATTACAGATCGACTACAATTACATTTCTGTGTTATTACATTCTTCTCCTTTTCTAAAAAAAAGTTTGTTCCAAATCACATGGTCGGTTGATCAGCATGGCATCGTATTTTGTATGCGGATGCATTTAGTCATCAGCTGTTGAAAGAAATTGAATTGGTCAGCGGATAATGGATATTAATTTTTGGGTTCATTTGGGAAAAAGTGCTATCACGAACGCAAGCTTTTGAGTGGCCTCGACGTTTTAGAGTAGGCACGGAAAGTGTTGAAGACGACAAACGCTCTGGACCTCCGCAGACTTCCCACAATGCTAAAAACATCGTGTCGTGTCAGGCTACTGTTCGCGGTATATTATGGAATGTTGGCGCTATTCTGTGCGTCTTCGAGGGTGGGTTACTGTTTTCTAGGGAGAAGGTGGTTGATCGAGTGGGATGGCGAGGGATCAGGGTAGTCCCTTGTTTTGTTAGCGTAAAGCGTTGGCGTTTATTGTGAAGGGAAGCGAGTTTCCTTGTTTTTAGACCGACGCACAGTGTATTGTCTGCTGTTTCAAGAAGAGAATTGAGAAGCGAGATAATTGTGTTTGCTGTTAACGTGAAGTACAAAGTAAAATTAACTTTAAATATTTACGAAATTCATTAGAAAATTATTAAAAAACAGTTTATGCCACCTTCAATCACTTGATATACAAATTCTTAATACAACTTAGCTCTTGTTATTTCTGTGATAAAGTGATTGGTCAGGAAAAAGTTATATTTTCTTGCTTGTCAAACTTAGTTCTTACTAGATAATCAAGATTTCTTCATGCCCTGTAAATTTAAATAAATCCAATAATAATGAGAGTAAGTTTTGATTCATTATGTTGAAAGTTAATGAATAATTAATTAATTACTAACTGATACACACCGTTTATTCAATAAGCCTCTAAAGAAAAGGTTTTGGGAGAGTTTCGAATATGTATTAATTCATTACTAACCTTTCTCTAAAATTAGAAATTGAAATTTGGAATTTGAGATTCAGAATAAAATCATTTGAAATTATCTGCACAAAGAAAGTTTATTTTCTAATATATCCTTTGAATAATCTTCGAAACCGGCATTTTCTAATTCATATTACACCAAAACAATCCGTTCTATTAATTTGTGCCAAACGCGTGCAATGACAAAGCAACGGCGCATGATTTAATTTAATTAATTTGTGTCACTATAAAATATTCGCGGAACCAGATATTAAAATCCTGACAGTCCATTCATCTCATAGATAAACGACGGAAACAAATGTTTCAATGAGTTCTCAAGAGGTCTTTTGTTTTCAAGTCGTTGTTAAGCGTATGGAGGAAGTTTTATGAATTTAGGGTTCACTCTTATTCATATTTATTTTAATTCAAGCATTTTAAATTAGACTGAATATCTAATAGAATAAATTATTTCATTTCTATAATCGACAATTAAATTTGAGAAACACGTTGTGGAATGCAATCTAAGTTTGTCTGACAAAAGTACTAAGCGTTATTAAGAGAAGTGATAATACTATCAGTGTGTTACCAAATAAAAGTATTCAAAGTGTTAAAATTTAATAAAGAGAGAGAGAGAGAGAGAGAGAACGAGTTATATTAAAAAGGAGTTAAAAATAAATTGTGAATTTCATTGATCATTTATTAAAATCCACTCTTTAAAGAGCGGTTAACGAGGACAAGTTACGATGTTCACCCACAGTGCCACCGTTTTTCCACAAACGCTCTTTGTTAAACGGTTTATTGGAGGGGAAAAAAGGCGTGTATATTCACCTAAAATTGTTTACTTTCACTTTAAAAAGAAAGACAAGAAAAGGATAAAATAATAAAATGAAAATGAAAGATTTAATCTCTAGAATTACAATATAATAAAAAATAAAGTAAACTTATTGGTCTTGTGTTATATACTGAAACATGGTTGAACACATAAAACAGCATTCGTACAAAAAATTAAAAAACTGCTATTAAGTGTAAGCAAAAATGACAGCAGATGATGAATAGAAAAGAGCACACTTAAGCGAAAACAGGAAAAACTGCTTAGCTATGAATTTTATCGTTCCTGGAATATACCCTTTCAAATACCTACCCCACCCCTTCTCAAAAATAAGTAAATTCTTTAGACTGTCAATGACACAGTCAATGTCATTTTATTGTATTCCAAATCCATGGGACTAGTTTCAAACAGAGCAGCTCAATTCAAAGATCCTTCTTTAAAAGGACGATTATACACGTCTGGGGCACTAAAAGCACCAGCTCAAGAGGACGTGTAAACACGCCCGGGGCACTTAAAGGGTTAATGATGAAACTTGTAGTTTCCTACTTCAGGCAAGTGATGACGATGACACCTGAGAGTGAGTGTTTAATAAAGTCATACTAAAATGCAACACAAGAGCTATTGACGATGGACCTCGTAATTTTGAATCGTGATCAAGTTACTAGAACCATCACCCCCTCCCAACTTTCACACAACGCAAACACTCCATGGGAAAATTTCGAACCTCGACTGATCTAATATATATATATGTGAATCAGCCTTTGCACATGGCACGAGGCTTGAATTTATAATACTTGTGACGGATCTATACGTGGTTCTACTAATAATTTCTTTTCTCTTTAAAACAAAATATTTATTTCAACCAACTTTCATCGAAAAACCAAACGTGATTTATGCGAATGAGGTATTTTATATAAATTCGGTTTTCGCGAGATGGCAAAAAAGTGAAGTAAGAGGTTAAGTCAGTGAATCAAGTGAAGGAAAGGAAGGGAGCAAGTGATCTGTTGACACGTTGTTGTAGACAAGCTGAAGTTGATACGTAGATGTGTGCAAGTAGGAGTGAGCTTGAAATTCGAGAATGAGTAAAAGAATTGCAGAGCGTGGAACGTACGACATTGAACAAGCCAAAGATAGTGCCTGCAAGTTACAGTGTAGGATCCGCTACATTAAAGGTACAGGTACTGTGTTCTTATTTAAATAGAAGCTAATTATTAGTGTGCGACATTGCTGTAATTGAGCGCATTTAAGCTGCCTTAGATTCAGTTGAAGGTCTGTAATAGTATCCCCGCATTAGAATATCTCACCTCTGCACTCTACCATAGTTTATATACCTTAATTAGAATTGTATTGTGTCTGATCTATAATAAGAATTAATAAATCAGTTAGATCGAAAACATGTCTGTCGATTATTGTATTCCTCCCACACATCTAGCCGGGTTTACTGGTAGACAAGAGGATTCGGATGTAAGGAGTAACCAGAGGTTACCACATACTTAAGCGATGAGTTCGTGACCACGACCACTAGCTTACCGTGGCCCACGACACCTGATAGAGTGTTTTTTAACATTTCACTGTAAAGTCTATAGGTAGAGACACAAGGAAAGAAAAATGCAGGGAACATAAATTATTAATAATAATAATAAATGTTTCTTTCGATTCATGTTTTCAATTGACGTTGTAACTTCTTGTTGATAAATCTTCCTCTTAATATGTCCTTCAATATAGAAAAAAAATGATTCTCATCGGAAGATGAACCTCAAAATTTTCAATCAAGATCAAGTGAATAGAACGACACCTGAACTAGAAACCCACTCTTTAACTTCCATAACAGGCCAAAGTGTGGACTTTAACCATGCAAATTTAGCGTGAATCATTTTGTAATGATGGTAGGGTTTCCCCAGCCATCAGTGTACGAGAGTTAAAAGGAAAACTAGCCAGTCAAAACAACACAATTTATTTACAATTCTCAAGAACCCAATTAAGAAATGTACCAATTAATAAATAAGGGAGAATATTGAAGTAGACGAGATAATTGGAGATATAATAATAAATCGGATCACTTACACTTAGCCTCCAGGCAATACACTTTCTTATATTTGAGATAATTTCCAAAGAGAATCTAATCCATCCGACTGAATCCAATTTAACAACTAATTACCAATCATCAATCTTAATATTAATCAAATAATCCTAGAAGGCTCTTATCTAGATTTACGTTATTTTTTTACGTTAACTTCACTGCTATCCCTTAGCTTCTAACTATCTCTCCTTCTCGAATCTGAAAGCTAATACTTAAATACACGGCATAATTTACATATATCGCTTCTTCTTCTTAGGGAGAAAATTTCAATGAAATAATTTTTTAAGAAATATTTCCCCAAAAGGATTGTTAGGAAAAACGCTCATTGTGGGTTTTTCAGCGGTACAATAGCTACAAATTTCGTGACTCAAAAACGCCGGCTATGAGTTTCGTGACCATGACCACTAGGCTACCAAGCAACAATGATGACGGCATCTGAGCTGGTACGCCACTAACTAAACTTCCACACAACGTCAAACACTCCAATGGAAAAATGTTGAGCCTCCACAGATTTATGTACATGGCGGGTCTTCCATGGCACTAGGCACGAAATCAAGACACCCCAGAAATAAATCCGTGACCACTATCGTTAGGCTATCATGGTTCACGACAACAGAGAGAGAGTTTATTAACCTGGCACTATAATGTACACAAGGAATATAGGCGACGAACCTCAAATTTTTGAACCATGGTCACGTGACGAGGACTAAGCAGGGCTTCAATCTCTTGTCAAAGTGAGGACTTAGAGTCATTACAAGCTTAATGTGTATGAGCTCCACTACACAGTGGGTCTTCAGTGTATAATTTCTCAAAAAACACGTGACTGGAAAATGTTGGTTCAGTGTTTGTGACCATGAGCACTAGGTGACCCCAGCAACAATGATGATAACACTGAGATGGTACGCCACCTCACAAAGTTCCACTACCAAACACTTCAATACAAGGGCTTAGGACGTCCATACATTTAACATGTCCCCCCCCCCTTTACACGATGAGTTGTTAGCAGCACAGGACTCACTTGAGCATTATTACAGAAATAGCATGATTTTGAACTCGCAACAGTGACCAATGAGTGAGCATTATCCAAACAGTCTTAAAATCGGTACACAGACCAAAACTAGAGATCTTAGTACGATGTTATATATTTGATATTTAATAATATATATAATAGAAACATTTTAAAGTGAAATAACTATTTTAATATAAAAATCTAAATGTATTTTCGAATATGTTTCTCAAATATCTTATCTGAGATTTCACAAAAATATTTTTTTATTATTTAGTCTCAGAGTAATATTCTTTTTAAAGTGTGTCAAGTGTTTTACACAATTTACAGAACTTTAAACTAAGCTTAATTGTTAAAGAATTGATCAATGAGCATAACAACATCATGATTTATTTTTTATTTCAACAGAATTTATAAAAATAAACAATTACTTAATTCATTTTATAAAATAGATTGAACATTTAATTTATATTGGGTCTCGTTAAATTGAAACTGGATTTGTGCTTCGAATGTGAGGTCATATTTTGCTCCTTCAGGTTGATTTTAAAGATGATAATTTATATTATTAAGCAATTAAAAAAGTCAACTTATGTTAAAAACTTAATTTTATTATTAATAAAATTTCGGGTAATAAAACAACAGTATAAATTCCGGGGAAAAGCTTGAATTAAACTTTTGCAGCTATAAAAAAATATTAAACTCAAACAATATGAATTTGCTAAAAAAGGACAATTCATTACAATTTGACAGAGAAGCCATTTTTAAGACGACAAAATTCCAAAATTGCGTTCTTTTTTGCAAGAACTGAGAACTTTTTATACTTAGAATATAAAATCTCCATATTCCATAATCTTTAAATCCGGTCTCCAAAACTGTACATTCGGACGCCGTCATATGCAGGGTAATTTTAAAAATTTATTAATTATTACTGTACAAGTATTTAAAGTCATAAAATTCTCATACAGAAGAAAATATTTTAGACTTAAAAACACATTGAATTTAAATTGATCAATATTGTGAAAACACTTCAGTGCCTTATCTTTGTTGAATTCTTTCTATTGTGTTTATTAAATTTAAAGAATATTTTATGAAGCTTTGATCGAACCAAATATATATATATATATATATAAGTTTCCATATATATTTTTAACACCTAAATTTCATAAAAATCCTGTTAAATTTAGAACAGTAACAAATGGTTTTAAAACTTATATCACTGATGCAGGTAAAATGCTGCACAATATTTTGCAAGAATTCATCAATAAGCAATGTAATAAAGCTATAATTAAAAATAGTAAAGAAATTATAGATTTTTTTAAAGATAAAAATACTTATTCAGTTCATAGTTATGACTTTGAAGATCTTTTTAACTCTATTGATATCAATGATGTAATTAGGGTAATTTTGGATAATTACAGAAATTATAACCTTAATATTAATTTACAAAAATTAGAACTCTAATAAATTTTGTCCTAAAAGAAAATTACATTAATTTTAATGGTTCTCTGTACAAACAAACCAAAGGTTTGCCCTCAGGGTGGCCCTGCTAGCAATAGTTTGGCTAATTTATATTTACACTTTTACGAAAATAATTATATTATTAATAATGATATTACATTTTTAGATACATAGATGACCTAATTATTTTTGGTAAAAATAATAATTATAATCCCAATATCAATTTTTGTCCGGAATATTTAAAGCTTCTTAAAATTAATAATAATCCTGTTACAACTAATTACTAGGATGTATCATTATATATTAAGGACTATAAATTACATAGCAATATTTATGATAAAAGAGATGATTTTAATTTTAACATTCTTAAAGTTCCCTCCTGGAATTCTAACTTATCCATCTCAATATATCGAAATATTATTTTGAATTATATTTATCGTAACAATGTATTAGTTAGTGATAAATCTAATATATATTTAAATATTAATAACTTTATTAACATTGTATAGAACTAAGTTACCCTATTAAATTTATAAAATGTTATATAACAGTTAAATAAAAAAGTTTTTTCAGTTATACAGTTTATAGATAGATGGCGCCTCTAGCTATGTAATTTTGTAATAATATATTTTATTAAATATTAATCGTTTATGTCTGGATGGTATTTTTATTTTCTATAAATTTTAAAATAAATATAGAAATTTAAAAGTATATATATATATATTGTACATTGCTACTTTCTCAATACATAATAATTATATGCGTTACTGTTATTGTCCATAAGAAGCGAATATGTATCACGTGGTAAGTCTATTAGTTTGGCTTTGATTTTAAATATTTTAGTAATTATTAAAAAGCTATAACATTATAGTATTTCCATTAATAGATTATGGTTTTATCTATAATATAGTTAAACTTCTCTAGAAATTTATTGCTTTCCCTATGGCCCAGAATACTGGCAAATTCAGGTGAAGGTTGGCTGGCCAGAAAACTTTGTTTAAACCTGCATTCCTAGTTCCTAAGGCTGGGAGTTTGCTTTTAGTATTTCTGTGGCTAAATCTTTCCTATTATGACGATAGTTATCTTAGGTTTATAACTATTTTTGTATATTTTTGTAATATATATATATACATATCTATATATATATATATTATACATATCTATATATATATATATATACATATCTATATATATATATATATATATATACATATCTATATATATATATATGCATAACATATATATATATATAATATAAGTAACAAAATGATTATTTGTTTCTGTATTTATTAAACATATATCAACAAAGAAAATCGAAATAAGGGCACATTTTAAATAAAATTAGATAAAATCAACATGAGCAAAATTTTTACCAGAAACAAAAGACTCAAAAGAATATATTTTATAGCTCCTTATATATAAAGTACTGAAAAAATGCATTTAAGAGCATTTAATATCAATTCAAAAACCCATTGGGTTGTAAAATTTAAAAAATCTTTAATAATTTTATTTTATACGGATTGTGCAAATGTTTTTAGTTATTTTTGAAATGCATCTTTTCTTATAAACATGATTTTTACAAGCCTGATCTGTGTTTAACAAACAGAATATTGAGAAATTTATGCAAGGTTTTTTTATCTCAGTGATATAAAATAGTTATGCGTTAATGAAAATAAATCAACCGATATTTCTTTAACTACACAAGACAACGGTGGATTGTTCTTCTGTCAAAATAAATCAACAGGCATCTTCATTTTTCAGTCTTGGACAACCTCTTTCTCAATAGAGATGTGATCTCTCTAATGGAGTTTGGAAATTTGTCATACATGTTATGAATGATTTCAGAGTTTATTGAAGGATATCCAAAATTCTTAGCAAAATCATTGGGAAAAAAATCCAACCTTATCAAATTTGGAGATTGCACAGAAATTCAGTTGGATCATCATAGGAATCGAGCACCCCAAAATAAAAACTCGCCTCTTGTCCGCAGATTTATTCTAAGTCTTGTGGCATAATCATTTTACTCGCAGACTAACATATATATGTTATGAATGTTAAGAGTAGCTCGAGCATATTTTTATATAATAAATTCCATGTATAACATAAACCTTGCTAGAAAAAGTACGTTCACCCATAACAAGTCGTACAGCAAAGACAAACTTTAATAGAAATGCATAATTCTTTCTCTTACAAAATTTCATGGATCTATTTACTATTATTTAAACATTAATCATGCAAGAATTCGTTATAATTTTGAATTAAAACTCCACAACTTTTGTAGAAAAGCAGAAAAAGTGTGTGTTCACTATTCTATTTAAATATTCTTGATTCCCTGAATTTTATCAACAGGCGTTATAGGTAACAGCGTTTTTGCAATCAGGTACCAAGTAAAACAGCTTAAGGTATTCGACTACCCTAAAATTGTGCATTTTGCCAAATATTGACAAATTTTTTTATGATTTTATTCAAACACCATCTTATTAGCTTTATATAAATACCAAGTTTATTATTTTCCGTTCACTAGAACAAAAAACTACTAGTGTTTTAGTAAAAGCAAATGACATTATTTGAAGCAAAATGCCATACTTAAAACGCGTTTCACTCGAAATATGTTTTTTGAAAATAATCAAACAGGGACAGCGATTGCTAAAAAAGTTTTGAAAATAATGACTGAAATTTTTTCTTTAAGTTCTGTATAGTAGTAGAATAGTTTTAACCTTCAGATTTATCAATCACTGCTTTATTACAAAATTTACAGTCCCTTATGTGAATATGATCACAGTTTTTTTAAGCAATTTCATTAATAACCGAGATAAAAGTGCTTTAGCTTTTGTAAAAAAGAAAATATCTCTTATCATGAAGGTCATTTCAAAAATGAATAACATAGGAATACATTAGAATAAAACAAATTAAAATTTGTTCATAAACCTTTGGTAGAGAATGGGCCTTGTTTATACTACTTTTTGTAACTTTTTACCTATTTTTTCCCATTTTAGTAATAAGAATTTCTTTTTTCTCTTCTTAATTTTAACATATTTTTCTTAAAATGTACTAAGCAAATCTAAAAAATAACCATAAAATTCCCATATCTCTATTTTTGTTTTTAAATTGTCGGATATCTTAAGAAAGTTTTAACTCAATAATTTTTACGTTTTTGCAAAATACGAAGCAACTGAAGGTCGTGGAATTTGAAAGGAAGGAAATTAGTATCAGTGAGCATAAAATAATTGTGAATATCTGGAAAGATGGAAAAAGTCATCATTGATATAACCAGATCCGTTGGATGGCAGTATTCATCTATCCAGCGTATTATCAATAACTTTAAATTTGCAGTAGCTTACCATCCCAACCTCGTTGAAGTCGTCCATGTAAACTCATAATCAGAGAAAAACTAAGTATGATACCCGTGAAAAAAATCCACGTTTGATTTGCAACTCAAATAGCGACATACATTCACGAGAAGTTTTAACAAAAAACATTTGTGAGAATACTGCAAGACAAATCTTGAAAATGGCCAGATACCGTTGTAAAGTAGCTCGCAAAAAAGCCTTATATCTCAAAGACCAAAGGATAGCTTTTTCAAAAGAGCACATACATAAGCCCTCGGAGTACCGGAGGATTATAATATTATCCGATGAGAGCAAATTCTGCATCTTTGGCAAAAAAAAGGCCGTAAATTGGTATGCAGAAAACCTAATCAGCACTTCAAAAAAGAGCATTTACGCGATATTTTGATGAACAGGATATTAATATTAGATACATTTAGAGAGCTCTAAGTAAATTTAAGCGGTAATAGACACTCATATTGTTTATAGAAATCTTGAACTTCGATTGTGGTGTGTACTTTTTTCTATCAATATTATAAGAGTTGTCCAAATGAAAAGTGAATATATGTTATTGCATCAGAATGAGTTCAGCTATAGCACGGTCACACCAAACAGGGACAGGAAGGAAGGAAGGTAAGAAGTGTACGCCACACATGATGTTTAACAGGGAAACCTGTTAGTGCAGTAGGAATCAATCGCAAGTAAAGTCTAGCCCTATAAGGATACATCCAGATTGTAACAACGTGAGGTAGTACGGTTTCCTGAATGCAGGAGGTGAGTTTAATGTGGACACCTATCGATTAACAGTGGCAGTATATAGTGAGAACTGTTTAAGTCGAACGTCTTGGAACAGTTGGTGTAAATATTTTCGAAAAGGGCAGCAAACGATAATGAATATCCATGACAATATCCACCCTATGTCTCACGAGAAACCAAGGCAACTTTAAAAAAAATACTTTGGGAAATATTACAACAACCACCGTACGGTCTGGATTTATCCCCCTGAGGCATGTAAGCCTTTAGGGCATTTAACATAGTATTACGTTTCTATTTAAACGATGAAGGGAAGGAAGCTTGTCAGGATTTCCTCAAATATCAACCACATTCTTTCTAGAGTAAAGATATAGAGCTGCTGCTGTAACGATGGGACCTGTGTTACAACCCCACACTGATTCCTTTTGATTTCTAATTAATTTATTATTTTTATTTAACTTACCCAAGTTTTTATTAAAGCAACCCTTGCATGTATTATACAGCCATGAGAAAAGTTTGTCGGGCCAGAGAGAATAATATTTTGGAAAGCTAGAATATAGAAGTGACCTTAGTGAGATATCTGGTTGCCAAATGTAGCTAAGTTATCAATTTTGGAAACAAAAATAAATCTTAGAAAACTCAAGGGAGATCAAGAATGATATTTACACAAGAAAGCTCTAAAAGCTTCTATAAGATTCTGCCTAGTATGAATAAGGAATACGTAGTAAAGCAGCGTTCGAGTCAGCATTTGACATTAACTGTGTCTTTAATTTGCCTCGAGCGATATTGTGATTACGAACGTGAATATAACTATGTTAAATATGTGTATGATATTTTGAATTTGTGATATTGTAAATTCATACGCATGCGTTGTTAACTTTTTGAAAAAAATATCCTTGGAAGTTCCAGAAAAATTTCGATTCATTACGAAAGAACATGTCTGTTAACTGTATAGAACTTCCCTCTATGTCCAGCGTGTCCGGAAACAAAGAACCGTTTCGTTCTACCACAACCGTAGTTGTAGTTTTGTAATTCAACATTTGACACACATGGCTCTGATTGATTGTCAGTCCAGTGACGATATAATAGCCGAATTGCGCAGTTTTTACACATATTACTGATAGTTCAAAGTATTTAAGATGATTGCCGATTCCCCGACTGTGAAGTACGTTCTGTAATCCATTTTTTAATTGTAAGAAATGTTAAGCCAATTGAAGCTCATTGTCAACTGGTAGACATTTATAGTGAAAATGTAATGAGTGATGAAATGGCGGGAAAGTCAGTTTGACAATACAACGATGGGCTCACCAATATTCATGACGAAGCACGGATTAGGAGGCCTTCTATTGCAATGATAGAATGATTGAAAAAGTAAATGAGAAAATTCTTGGGAAATAGATGGTTCACAATGAAATAGAATTTTGTAATGAGCATCCTCAAATTTCAGAAACTATTCTCTGGCGGCACATTTCTTTACAGAGGGTATAGACAAATCGTTTGTCCGATATAAAAATGCTTGAACAATCGAGGTAACTGTGTAGAATAGTTCCCGGCAGGCTCTTTCACTTAAAAAATAATTTTAAAAAAAAAGATTTTGTATGCGGGTTTTTTTTCGAAGAAGATACTTATTTTACAGACATGTCTTGTTATACTAAGTAAGGGTGTAATTTTTTTAAAAAAATACAATGACTTTTTAACTAAAGCAGCGTTTCTCAAATTGTTGGGGTTACCACCATAGGGAGGCGTGATAACTGTACGAGAAGGGCACAAGCATATTGAAAAAGTCGAAAACCAAAAAAATACATTTTACAAATTATTAATTTACTGACTACAACATAACTAGCAACATAAATTTTTACATAATAAAAAAATAAAATACGCGTTTTACAATGATATAATACACTTATAAATATATTAGTACTGCGCAATATGAATTTTACAATTAATTTAACAATACTAAATTAAGAACAAATAAATAATCACCAGTGACTCCATGAATTTTATGATATATAAAATCATATACAAAAATTAATACTTGTCTTGATCATTTGTATAGTTTATAATTATTCCCTTTACCGTTTAAAAGCTACGCGAGTCGCCCCCCCCCCCTGCCACCGTTTTTTACTAGACACGTGTTTGCGATGCATTAGGAAGGGAGAGAGAAAAGGAATAAATAAGCAAATCTTCTAAATTAAAGAAATCCTCCGCAAACACTGCCAAGGTCCTTTTAATACATTCCATAGCTTTGGAATAGTTTTATGGATAGCATTGCAGAAAAGACCTTACTTCAGAAAAAGATGTATATATACGATTAGTGCAATTAACACTTTGGCTGAGCGAGACGTTTATATACGCCGGTGTACTTAAAAGGTTGAAGTCGTACTGTAGCTTTAGTTTCAAAGTTTTATAAAGTTCAATACATTGTTATTGTATGGAGGAGAGGGGTGTGATGAAAATTATAATCGAGTCACAAATACTGAAAGTTTGAGAAGCACTAAGCTAAAGTATAAACAATCTTTATAGTGCTACATTGTAAAGAATGCATACGTAACACACTAATGTAACGCAGTAAAATGAGCCTTAAAGTATTGATAATGAACAAAAGTACTTCATGTATATACCCTTAGCTGTACTTTAAAAATAATGTTGACAATGATAAACGCGTAAATTATACATTAATTTTTAATTTACGTTTATTATTTACTCATCCCTTTTATGTTGTAGCTACATCAGTTGCTATATAAAATCTTTCCAGCACGAAAATCATTTTATAAACAATGAAAATGTTTCCATGAAGCAATTTGAGACTCTAACTTCTGGATAACAGTTATTTAAAAATGGCACGAATTCGACAATGGCGTGATATATTTCATTTACAGTCACTTAGCTCAGCCATTTACTTTTATATGTATCATCAAACTGTTTCATTTCCTACGCGCATTAATACGGTGCGTGACTTTACACAATCCTTTTATAAGGAATAAGCATCTGTCAATGGCTTATTGTGCATTTTAATACATTTTTGTCAAACATTCTAAAAGATTAATTCAAATAACACGACATTTATTGGGATGGAAGAGAATTACTTTATTAATAATCTCATAAGGTATCATATACTTCTTTAAAAAAAATTTTCGTATTGTTATTCGCTTGTAGAATTTTAAAGAGATTGATTTAAGTTGTTTCATAGTTTGATTTTATTTCACTAGCTTTACCCGGGCTCCGCTCGCGTTGATGTCTTTAAATAACTGTCAAAGTCGTAATCATTATCATTAGAAAGTAAATAATACAATATGGTAATTTTTTTTGCTTGACTGGAACCAATACAATTTAAAAATTCTAAAATTGAGCTTAGTTTAAAAAAATTGAAAAAGTAATTTATTATAATAATTAAAAACAAAAATTCACAATAACTTGAACTATTAATATTTTAAAAATCGAAAGTATCTACTAATTCCTATATAATTCCTCTTCTATATAATTCCTCTACTATATAATTCTACTACTATATATATATTCCTCTTTAAAAGAGCTCAAAACAGAATATTATTCTAAGATGCTACTGTATACCACATTATATGTTCTTCCTTCAGTTGCTAATGTGTGAAGATTTGGGCATTAGACACACCGATCAGGCTACATATAGTTGGCCATGGGAAAATCATTGCTTTTCCAAATGCACCCTGCTACCTGAAATGTTAGCTTTGTTAATAGCAACAGTAAAACTGGAAATTGAACTCGTTTTGAATTGAAACGGTAGGTCAGTGGGGATACTTGGAATTCGAGGTATGATAACACTATCCCTTTTCATGACATATGTTCAAATATTAGCACCAAGTATATTCTGCATCAGTTTGGTGATCCAAAGCCTCGTTCCTTTACATAGTCGAGTAGCATCGAGATTTTGTATAACTTGTACATTTAGTTTTAATTGAAGTTTATGTGAGGGTACACCGAAAGTTCAAGTGAATTTAAGAACTCCGTGGGATATTCGTTTTCAGACTGAATTTTTCAACTTTTCCCCATAAGCTTGAATTCACCAGCCAATATATAATAAAGCTACCATTCCTCCTATAATATCTGTACTATCTCATAAATCCTGAAGAGTCCGATTTAACGCTTCTATAGCTTTCTTATGAGACATCGTACTTTCATCCCACACTAAAAGCTTGCATTGTGGAAGCATCCGGCCTTGAGAGCTATTTTTCTGAAATTTCAGATGAGTGAATCTTCAAATGCAAGATTAATCGATAATTTTAAAACGGAATGTGCTGTGCGACCTTTGGTCAGTAAAATCGCGTCTGTACCAGAAGAAGCCATAGCAAACTGCTATCTTCTGGGTTTTCTGATGGTCATTGGTAATAAGTTTAAACAAAAATGTTTTTCCTGTTCCTCCAGGGGCTTCGAGAAAAAAAGAGTGCTCCACTGATGGATTCTACTTTGCGTAACACTTGTTGAAAAAACGTGACTTTGTTCTGTAGTTAATTGAGGGGTAAATTCTATTACTTGATGCTACAATGCTATAAAATAGTTTAATTCTCATGTAATTTCATTATCGAAGCCATTTCCGTCGACACTCTAGGGCTACATTCCAAAATCATGTAGCTTCTTCCTAACCATTCTGAAAATCTTATTGCGTTTCGTTGCAGATTTGTTCATTGAAAGGCATATTTGGTTGTTTTTCGTCGCAAAATATCTTCCGAAATGTAGTCTTTGTACTTATTCCAAAAGGTTGAGGATTAGGACCGAAGATGAAATAAGTATTGCGTAAGCTCCTAATTTTATTCGGCGAGTAACATTGTATGGATGCCTCCATAGTATATCTTAAAATAATACCTCCATGTAAAATATCTAGGTTCAGTATAAGTGAAAAATTTTGTGCAATGTATGAATATTTTATAATTAGTTTAAAAAAATTCAACTAATCAAACTACTTAAGTAATCAAAACTTTTTATGAAACTGTCAGTTAATATTACCATAGAATTTTCAATATCACGCGCACGCAAATCGCTAAAACTTTTTCGTTTCCCTCTTTAAAAAGTGGGAGAAAATTTGCATTAAAATATCTGGGATTTAATTCTTAGCAACTTGGCGATATTTCTCAAGTTTGAGTTTGACATTTAACAAACGTAACGTAAATAATAACCATAAAAACCCTTTAAAAATTGCTTTTTGTGAGATGCTAAATAACACTATGTTTCAGTTATTTGTTACAAATGTGAGAAATTATTTATCAAAATTTCCATTATTGAGCAAATGCATAATTTTGGGCCAACTTAGCGGGGAGTAAGCAACGTCAAAGTTTTATCCGCATAGTTCCGTTCCGTAAGAATATGGGAATAAAATAAATCCTATGTTACTCGCTGATAATGTAGCTTTCCATTGGTGAAAAATTTTTAAAATCAGACCAGAAGTTCCCGAGATT
>BMAO01035468.1:0-74560 GCA_019973975.1 Trichonephila clavata | reverse complement strand
AACCTTCGATAATACGAACCTATTGATAATTCGAAGTATATCCTCAGTCCCTAGAAAAACTCTTGATATTTCGAAGTAAGACAATACGTTTTGGTACACTCAATATTTCGAAGTAAAATCTGTGACCAGCCAGATTACAACACGCGATAATTCGAAGTTTTCTTATAAAACTCTCGATAATTCGAACACTCACTATCATGTGTAATCCTGTAGCAAACAAGTTTTTTGCTGTTTTGTCTCTGCGTGTCTCCCCTGTAATGTATCCCCTTTGATAATCATCTGTCTACTACCCTTTCTTAGTGTTTTCCGGTTCCTCAAACGAAAAGACATTTTTATTGCTTTCCTCCTTCAAGTAGACAATAGACCAACCGCACCTGTTGCCAGCCGTCCATATCTTTCGTTTGACATGTGTTTTTGCTACACAAGTGTTCAGAAAGAATGGTCAGCTATTGTGAAGAAGAGATGCTTAGGATTGTTTCTAAATGTATTCTTTTAATACAGGAATTCTAACTTTTGTACAATATTAATATTATATAATATGTTCTTTTTCAAAATATTTTAGAATAATTTTATACACATGTACAATTGTTGTTTTATTGTATAGTTTCATTTTTAAGTTTGTTAGAAAAAAATTTCTTTATGTGTATTTTGGAAGTTTCTTTCTACCCTCTTGATAATTCGAACTCTTGATAATTCGAAGTTTTTCATTGGTCCCTCCAACTTCGAATTATCGAGAGTCGACTGTATATATATATCTTAGCTTTTTTATGGTAAATATGAATAAAAAATTTTTTTTTTTGAAAAGCCTCAGTAAATTTTTCATATTTTTTATTTGGATGTAAATTCTAGTAACATTTAAAATGTATATTTATTCTCTTAGCTTAAAAGGGGAGTTTTTATAGTTTTAAATAATTATTTTTTAATTTTAAATAGTAAAAGAATGTTATTGCCCAATTTTTAAGATTGATGCCCGTTTGAAAATATAATATCTTCAAGTTCATTTATAAAGAATAAAAGAAAATAAAAAAAATTGAATACCGAAACAAAAGATAAACTGGTATCTCTATATTAGACTTTGCTATCGATTTAATAATTCACATTCTTGGAGAATCGTGATCGAATCACCGATATCTTTCTGTGTTCATGATAAATTGAGATTTCTTTCAAAGAAAAATCTTTACAAAAATCGATATTGTGCCCATTAATAGAAGTCAACGATCGCATTAAAAATTAGGCCAAAGGTTTTTCTTCTTTCAATAATTTCGACAGTTTCAATTTATTCGTATTTTGTACAAGGACGTTTGAAAGAAAAATACCTTATGTCCCATTGCACAAATTTTTAAGTTGAAACTTATATCAATGCATATGTATTGAATGCTTATGGAATGATGTTACATATGGTAAAGAAATTGGTGAACATTATAGATAACTTAAAAAAGTTAAGGGAAAATTTTTTAAGACTCACTGATCAATATTTGATGTATTACTTAGTTGAATTTTATTTATTAGTACTAGACAAAAATACCTAAAACAGCAAAATTTTTTGAAAAGTTTGAATTCCATTGTTATGGTCGATTAAAATCATTTAGTTAGAATGAACTTCGAGAGTTTTGTCTCCCTTCTATTTTATTCCTGAGAAATACAATCATATGAATTCAGCAATTAAACCAGGTATCAGTTCAAATGATTATTTGTTTAATTGGCATTTGTTTGAAAAATTTATTTGTATAAGTCATTGATGGTGACAAATTTGTTTTTATGTAATGAATAATTTTCTCTTTTGTGATTTTCACCATAAATTCTCTATTACTATACACTCGTAACTATGCTCTATTGGTAAAAAATTCCAATGATACATGAAAGGGCATTAGAAATAAACAATATTTGTAACATTTGCAAAAAAACATCTAAAAATGATTCACTTTCAATATATAAAATTCTACAGATAAATCAAGTTGACTTTATAGCGAATCATAATCCTAGTCATATATTAGGGAACAACTGAAAATGCCTCTATAGATGCATATCCGTATATAAAACTCACACTCTTTTAAAATTCTGTATTATTATTATTCATAAAATTCTTTAAATCTGCTAGTTTTATAACTTCTTTTTATATAAATCGTCTGATAGTTATAATTATATAATCAGAATTTTATATTTATTTGAATATACAAATCGTTTGCTATAATGCTTAACTCATAACTGTTTCCGTAATTGAAAAATATAAAATTTGTGAAAAAAGAATAATTCTGCAGCACGATATTTGTCTTGGAGTTTTTGTAGTAAGATAATGTAAGGTTTGTGTATTGTAAAGGATTTGTTAAAATAAAATTAATATTGAGACTTTATATATAATAAACAAGTTCATGAAGTACTAAGAACACATTTCTTAATTATATTTAATTAGAAATGTCAGAAACAAAGCATAATGTTTTGGGTTATTTTTTTATTTTCTAGTCAAAGTAATCCTGTTTTTTTCATAAATGTAAATAGTTTGTGCTGTATGTTTTTACTTTCTATAAGTTTTAAAAACATATGAAGCATATATGTCCCACTGAAAAATATCAATACTTAAATTTAAAATTAAATATTCTAAGAATACTTCAATTATTAACATATAAATGACGAACAGAGAAGACAGCATTTTTGGTTACTCATTTATTTCATAAAACTAATAAATCAATGCGTAATTATTACAGGCATTTGCTTTAGTATTTATTGCGTACAGATAGCCATCTAAAAAGAAGGTAAAAAACAAACTAAAAGTGATCATCACATTTAGCCATAAAAAAAGCAATACTTATTAAAAAAAACCAAAAATGTTCAGGATTGGTTAATATGTGTTTCAATTATAATTTCTTATAGATTATTCTCAGCTTGCTCCTTTATGAAATGCTTCAAAGACTAAAGATCAGAATTAAATGCTTTTACAAACGTGATAAACCTTTTGAATAATTTCAATTGAAAGAGCTACATAGAATCATTTTTCCGCCATAACACACTTCGAACCTTAATCTAACATAAATTTAATTATTTAACATAATTAAAATTAATTACGCAAATTATACTAAATTACTTTTAACACAATTTGCAAAAATTAGTGAAATAGTAACCCTACTCGGACCAGATTTTTTTAGTTTTTGAGGATTTGGACAGCGGTCATTTTTTTCCGACGATCATCTAGAAAGGTTGTGTAAGAGATTTTTCTATAAAGCTAAAAATGAAGGAATGAGTGGATTTCTCTTCTTTTTTTTTTTAAAAATGAAACAACTGCTGAAAGAATATTTGTTAGAGAAAAAGGGAGATGCGCTGATAAATTCAATTTGAACGATGTTTTCTCTCACTATTGCATCTTAGAAGCAACGGTTTCAGTGTTTTCTTCTTGAAGTCATTTTGAAAACCATGTTTTTCTTTTTTGTTGCTCGACGAATGGATTTTTTTTCTTTTGAATGAAAGAGGTAAGAAAGAAACAATTGCTTTGGGAATGAGTAAACGATTGAAAATATTTAGGCATGAATGCCAGAAATATGAAAATAATTTGTGTTTGAGAGAATTCGAGATCTTTAATTCCTCAGCCTAAAGCATTCATATTAGAATTTTTTTCTCCGCTGAATGTTGCGTTTTAGAAACGACGCTTTTTCGGTTTTTCTTGTAGAAGCCGTTTTAGAAACCACGTTTTCTTCGTAAAAATACAATGAATGGATTTTCTTTAGAATAAAAGGTAAGAAAGAAATTATTGATTTTTTTTTGTATGAATGAAGGATTGATAGAACCTTGGTATAGATGTCCAAAATTTGGGAAAAAATTGCATTTAATTTCTTATTTTTGATTTGATGCGTCTTTGTTGTCCATTTTAGAAACCACATTTTTTCGGCGTTTTTTGGTCTCTTAACGCCACTTTGGAAACCACGTTTTCCCCTCTTGTTTTCGTCTCCATTTTGAAAAACGCGGTTTTCCCTTGGTGCCATTTGGCGAAAAATTTTAGTCACCAAATATAACAGTGGGCTGTGCTAGGATTTTGCTGTATTTCTTCTAGAAGAAATTTTTACACATACCTTTTCCTTGAAACTTTTTAATCAATAAAGCATTATGCAAAGTACTCCAAAGAAACAAACACAAATATTCATTTTTCTTTAATGTTTACTTGCATTCATTTCTTATGCACATAATATTCTTGAAACTAAATATATTTACTTATTGACTAGCGTCATGTTTGAGTTTTAAAATAATGCATATCATTTTAAGTAAAAGCCTCGTACCTTTAAGTAATTACACGCACAAAAGTGCTTAAAAGTCTTGGCTAATGATGATATTTTATGAGTAAATAAAAATAAGAATAATTATAAGAAGAAAGCAATACCGTTATTAAGAATATAGCTACAGAAGAAAAAAATGCTAAGTAATTGTAACTTAACAGAAATTCAATGATTACTGTTAACAGTTAGAAATTATACTTTCAAATAATTGTATTAGCTCTAAGAATACATAAATTATCCAGCAAAGTAAAAATCAGTTTGAAAGTCAAAGATTTATGATACTATCATCAACAACATTTAAGCAATTACGTTAATAGGCTCAAACTTGATAACCTAAAAAAGAGGGAAAATATATGCATCATCAAAAATGTTTGTTTTATAGGTTTCCAATACTAGTGTGAAGCCTATGGAATAATTGATGAACAACGAATTAAATTTATACTTTGACTATTTTAAAGAGAAATTTATTGTTCTTGCACTGTTGATAAATATTTTATCTTCTCTCTTTCTATATAATAATCATTAACCAAATTGCCATAAATCTGATAAAAAGTTGAAATATTATATGATAACCACAGTGATATAATGGTTAACTTTTAGCTTTAGAAGTCAAGATTGTAAACGTTAGCATAGTTTGATGGCTAGACAATTTCCCCCTATATTTGCTCGTATAACTGGACTGAAAGGAAGATAAAATAATTTAAGAATAAGTTTTTTAAAATATACTCCAATATTATAAATATAATACTAAAGATTAAAAATTAACCACAAGAGAGTTTCCAATACCAAATACCAAAAACAATTAATCTACATATCAAAGCTGGAAAGGCAAAAATTCAATTTTTTTTTATACAATAAATTTCTTCAAAATACTTATTCTCCACATCAACACGTGAGTAAACAAACAATTCAATAAATCTAGGTCAACAAATAAATTATTTCCTATTATTTAATGATATTACTGTGAGTTTAATGATAAATAAAATAGAATCAATAAAGAGCTTATATTTTTTCACTTGTTCTTATTTAGTATAAAAATTAGCTCTAACATACTCTTTAAATGTATAAAAGCTAAAGTTTTGAATAACTATTAAAATAATCATTTATTTCGCAAATTTAAGAAACTAAATTGATTAGTAATTTTAGAGAGCTTTCGAAAATTCAATGAAATTTTTATTTTATCACCCACTTCAAAGATTTATTTCTATAACTGAAAAACCACTATCAAAAGTCTGTATTCCATTTTTAAATCTTTTATAAAGGAAATTTGAATCTTTTTCATTTTCCAGCAAAAATTAAAATTATTTTAAAAGTAAGCAGAACAAATTAAGTAAAATCATTCTTAAAATAATTTAAAAACCACTTAAAGTGATTATGCCTCATGCTCCTGATGAAATATAAGTTATATATAATATTATTCGTCTATTTCTATTTTAGTGATAAAACAAATATGAAATCTAAAGATAAATTACTGTTATAATTTTTTTTAAATACAATTCATTATTCCAAAAAAGCGAGGAAATTCTAACACCTATAGATTCCCCTGCTTTAAATACAGTAGATGGATTTGAAAGCCATTGTAGGTATCTATCCTTCTCTTATCTATTTTTAAATATTTCAATCTGAATAAATCCCTAGGACTTTGTTAAAAAGCTTTTGTCGAAGTCTTTTAGATTAAAATTGTTAAAAATAGTTTAATTAGTGTTTTAATCAAATTCTTGAATAATCTTTAACCTTTTTTGTAAGTTTCGAAATACGAGGAATTTGATAATGATATATAAATAAAACTTGTCAATACACATTCTGAACTCATCAAAAATATCAATACATTATTTTAGCTACAAATAAATTGCTTAGCTAATCTCGCTTTCCAGTTTCGTGTATGTTAAAATTCGAGCCTGTGCGTCCACCAAGTAGAAACTTAAATATAAAATATTATACCAATTATAATTTTTTTTAATTGTTCCAAGTTTTTTTTAAACACATTCAAAGATCCTAATCAAATTCAAAGTAGGTCTGTAACGCCTGCCCACGCTTAGCCTAGCATTCATTCCACTGCCTAAAACGCTTCTGGAAGCTTCTTTTGGAATGGTGTTCAACTTCGCCTTCGCGTCCTGCCTTATCTCATTTCATATCTGCTCTGAGAACGGGATCCTTTCAACGGCATTTTCCTTTTGAGAAACAGCAAGAAGTTGCAAGAAGCCAGGTTCTGCGTAGATAGTATCCATTAGGTCCTAGTCAACTGCAAGACGAAGTTTTTCTGTTCCATCGATGGAAGTTTGGGAATTATTTTCACTGCCACTCTGCGCACGATCACACAAAATTGCTTGTGGAGAACTTGTACTGATTTGAACTTACTAATCAGTGTCTCAAATACGATTAAACGACAGTCTTTCATTATCAGATTTTTCACCTTTTCAACAACAGCTGTATTTCGAGAGGTTTGTGGACTCATAAAATGCTAGTCACTCTCTACCATTGCGCGCGCACTTTTGAATGGGTTAAAATCCTTCTTAATATTTATGACCTCCATAGAATCTCTCCAAACATTTGCTAAAACTTACGAATTGTTTCACTTAAAAATCCCCAAGCTTTTGATAAAAAATTTGATGCATTACGGACACGTACAGCAGCACCTCACTCGACTTCTTGCAGGAAACGGCTGGTACACTGGAATGAAGGGAAGAAATTCAAGCATGTACATTAAGCTGTCACCTTCCACTGTGCACAGAGGCACCATTTTAGAATCTCTACTGTACGTGGGAAAATTCAAGGATGGATACTTTTTGAACAAATCTTGTTGTCTTTTGGTGGCTAATATAGTTGTTTGTAAAACATTACGTAGAACAATTAAATACTTTTATTTTTTCATGAGTTATTACTATTAAACATCCTCAGTGAGCCTTATTAAAATATCGGAATAATGCATATTAATTTTCACACTAATAATTTAGTCTTCAATAGTGCTCATTTCTTAAAATCATTTGTAGTTTGACCGGTGCCAATACGTTTTATAATCTGAACGGCTGCGAAATTAAGAAAAATCTAGTGAAGAACAATCACAGAAGAATTAATAGGGTTATCTTATTATTATTCAATACGATAAATCACTTTAAGGCGATATGGTACCATCTTCACAATTTTTTTTATTTTTAATATTTGATATTTGGTTTTAATTGTATTTCATTAAGGTTAATATTCAATAATAATTCCATACAAAATTTTTTAATTTGTTGCAAAATGTTTGTAAAATTTAAATTTTTTCAGCTTTTTTAAGCATTTTCTAAATCCCTAAGGCTTTTTTAAATATGTCTCTTTGAAATTTTTTTCCCCAAGTACCTTATAATATACTACATAAAACTGTGCATGGGTTTTTTTCTGCTGCTGTTCTTTAATTTTTTATTAATTTTTTTATAGTTAAACTTCCAAAAATTCCCCAAAAAACATTAATTTTGATTTTGAAATTTTTTAGAAAAAGTACTAAACATGTTAGAGCTAATTCCATGCACAGTTTTACAAAACATACATTTCAGATCATGTATAAAAAATTTCAAACCCATACTTCAATTATCAAAAAAGCCTTAAGGTTTTGAATAACAGTATATGTACAAAAATTCAACATGGAGAAATATGAGTTTGAAGTTTTCATTCCATGAATAGCGTGATATAATATTCATCGAATAGTCTGAAACTTTTATGAAATGTTAATTAGCTTATTTAAAACTACTTACCGTAAAAAATTGCACAAATGTAGAACAATTAAACAGTATACTGCCATAATGAATACATAGAAAAAAACGAATGAAAGATCAATATTTCATAAAACTTTATCTTAATAATTATAATAAAAAATAAATACACACACTTCAGAGCTAATTCCATGCTCAGAGCTAATGCACAACATGTACAAAAATGTTTATGCCTTTATTTTTTATTTCCATGATTTTAAAAGCCTTCGCATGTTAAATATTGTACACGAATAAAAGCAAAATGAAATAGCAATTTATAGGTAAAATACATCAAAATCTAAGAACTGTATGTGTGCATTTGCTTAAATAAATGTTTTAAGATATTTTAATAATAAAAGTGTTGAGTCTTGCACACATGGGATATATATATATATATATCACCAAAAACAAATATATAAAATGGGAAATTTTTCTATTCTTGCGAATTAGATTTTTAATTATCTGAGTTATCAAAATGAGATTTAGTATTTGTGCTTTGGGAGAATCCGTTTTTAAGTTTTAATTTCATTCATAATAATATCATAAAAAGCACGCACAACTTTTAAATCTTGACCAAATCCATTTGATCTTCAGTAAATAATTCACAAACTAGAATTTTTGCATGAATTGCACAATTCTTTCTTAACAGATTTATTACTGCATATATAATGTCAATCTCATTGATGCGCATTAGAAAAATAATTAATTCATTTTTTATCAGGCTCTTTTCTAGCAGATAATCTGAAATGTAGGCGTGGTAGTTGCTGTTTAGCATCAAACATTGCTCCATTACTTAATGAAAAATGCAGGTAAAGCTTTGAAATTTTGCAGGCATATTTATAAAGATTCGGGGTATCAAATAAGCCAATAAAAATTTTTCGACAGTTTAATGATTTTTAGGGTACCATATCGTCTTAATCACTTAATAAACATGAAAATAAAATTTCGAAATATATCTAAACATTGATATGACTGAGATTCAAAATTACGAAGATATATTTAACCATTCCATGGGAACTGAAACAAAAATTTATGATCATATGCAATATTTTTCGAAAAGGTTTCACGCATGTTGTTCTAAATCAGTCAGAGCTATAACACAATTGAGTGAATAATAATTAAATAGTGTCTAAAGAAGCGACTAGTAGTTAATACTTGCATCCAGGGAAAGAAGAACTTCTCGAATATATCTTTAAGGTTCTTAAATATTCAAACAAAAATAGGTTAGTCATTTATCAAACAATTAAAGGACTAACAGCATTGCAAACCCTACTAGAAGCAGTTGTCTGCACTCGGTGAAAACACTAGCTATCATTAAAACAGTCGGTGAGTAAAACTCGTCAAAATTCTTGTTTAACAAATGAAAATGTCATGAAGAATAATGTGTTGCCCAATTATCGAAGCTCTTAGGCAAGTGGTTAGCGAAGAACAGACCATTTTCTAATAAAGAAATTAAAGTGTCAGAGACACCTTAAAGCAAAAGCATTGTTGTGGTGACAAGCTCATAACAACCACAGACGTATATCGTTTACTCTTGAGAAAATCTCTGACTATGAGAAATTTTTCAACCACCATAATGAGCAAGGAGAACCCTTGAAGAAGTGCATAAAAAGCTATAAAGCAAAGAAAAAATACGTGCAACGAGCTCTTTCTCCGGCTTTTGCAGTGATTTGGTAGGGTGTCAAGTATGAAGGCGTGTCAGACTCCTTTTTGCGAAAAAGAAGAGAAAAAAAAACCAGGAAAAGTTTATCGAGACACTACCTTAGAACCAATAGTGAAGCCCTTGAATGTAAACATATGTTCAATGAACACGATTGTGCTTTCCATTAGGAGTCTGCTTCCGCTCATAAGACAAAGACCGTCAAGAGAGGGTTAAAAGAGAATCCGGACTTCACAGAACACGAAGATTAGCCTACTAGCCATTGAAATTTAAAACCACTTGACTATAAATTGTTGTCAGTATTGGAAGTGAAGATGTGCCAAAAACGGCATCCACATTGGAAGAGTCTTAAATGTTGTTGAAGGAAAGCAACAATAAAAATTCCCACAGAGGTAGCCAAAGAGACTTAATGACCCGAGTAAAGTCAAAAGAGGACCATTTTGGATAACAGGTGAAATTAATTAAGTTTAAAGCTAAATTAAAACTTTAAAAAGATTTAGTTTTAAATTCTATGATGAAGATTTTTTTTATCTTAACTCTTTTATAATTGTATCAGAAATTATGGCACACCTAGATATATAAAATACTGAATGGGGTTTTGTGTTTGGTAGCCAAAACAATATTAAGAATATTAAGAAAACTCTTCTCAGATATGTCTCATTCAAGAACAATATCAAAGTGAAAAGATGATGTTCTATAAATAAATTTAAAAAATATATTTTGGACATGCTCAGATACGAAATCAAATGTTTCGATTCATCACAGCATGATTTGACAACACCTTTGACAAAAGAATACTTCAAGAAAATAAATTAAATTAATTAAACACAGATACAGTTAAAATACATACTTATAAAAGTATAAATACATACTTAATAAAATATATAATACTCAATTACACTTACTACATACCTAAAACTCTAACGAAATCTAAACATTAAAAACTATTTGCGATTTATAGAACTAACATAGCAAATTAAAATAACCATCTCATTTTTTTATAAATGGATTGCAATGACTTTTGATTCAAAGGCTTACAGTTCTATGAAAAGTAATAAACAAATTCAAAAAATACCTACGAGCACCCAAAAATACCTTCAATACCATACTTACTTATAGAAATACAATATAAAAGTATTGTAGCGAAACTCGCTACGAGATTCATTATGAAGTTGTAGACGTATACCACCTAACGAATGCAGAATTGAAGCCACACTACTGACTTTCAGATGAAAAATATATGAATTGAAGAAGGCTATACGTGTAAAGGGCTTTTATACATTTCGAAGGATATTATTTCGAAAATTTATGGGGCCGATTTCTGAGTATCACTAAATTAGTCTGAATGCATGCAATGTTTAGTAATCCAGACAGTCATTATTATTTTTTAAAAATTTTTATTTATTCGAAGTTCGTGTGTTTTGTATGAGAAAAAAAGCTATTAAAATTTCTTTGACCACAATTCGTCAGTATTTTTAATATGTTTTGTATTCCACATTTTGTTGAAGTGGAGTATTGGAATTGTTCGTTTAAAAGTCAATCTTTCGTGGAATTTTTTTACGAACTAAAACTGATATCAGATTCAAGCTAACGTTTTCAATGAAAAGTTGTTCAAAAGAACGTGAATATTAATAGTTACTTGTTTAAACATTAAAAGGGCAGTATAATTCGAATTATTCAGTTCTCCTCGTTGAATAATGAGTCAAATTTTATTTTGTTACAAATTATTCTAAGACTAAAGTTGTTTTCAATTACAACTCAAGATTTCTCTCTGGAGTTCCAATTTAAATTAAAATTTTAAATTTTAATTTCTGAAAGAGCATTAATTTTTAACTCATTAAAAAGGAAATAAGCTCGAATTGCAAGTGGAGAATGGTGATCATTTTTCAGTTTCATGAATGTCCTGAACAAAATTCAATAAACATTTTAAAACAAATAAATTCTTCATGACGCTGAACTATTATGAAATTATTGATTCGTGAAAGTATTTTTGTCACTAAAAAGCAAATGTATGTATATGTCTTTGTTCAGTTTGTAATTTAAATTTTATTTAAAAATAAAAAAATACTAAATCAAAAAATAAGCTAAATAAAAATAAATCTTAATTTTTAGACGATAAAAAAATTCCAACTGCTTAATATGTTTATTTTATTATTCAAAGGAAACCATGGTATGTATTGAAAATAATGAAAGAAAAACTTTAGAGAGGAGTGGAATTTAATTCATGTAAGAACACCTGAGAGTGAAATGATTAATATTTTTTAAGTCTTTAAAAATGTATTTAAACTTCAGAAGTTAATAATGTAAAAATACATTTTTAACATCTATTTTCTGTACACAATTTGTATTATTGCTTAAGATTTAAATTTGTAATAATCTAAAATTACGAGAGAAAGATTACTGATTCTAAATCTCATTAATAGGGATTAATATTTAAATAATTTTTATTTTTAAATATTTAGCAAAAATTGGCAATCTTCCTTTTAAAAATACGTTTGAACAAATTAAATATTTCACTTTTGATAATTTTTAAGAACTGAATGGATACGCGAAATGTAACGCTTTATTTGCTTAGTAATAAAAAATAACGATTACTGTACATCGTATTACAGGCCCAACTGATATTGATTTCAATTACCTTAAAGCATCGTAACGAAATGATTCCCTTAAAAAATTAAAATGAAACCAAAATTTGAATGATTATCATTAATTTAAAGTAATTTCGATTGGATTGGTTTCAATTACCTTAAATCAATCCAATCGAAATTACTTTAAATTAATGATAATCATTGATATTTTGGTTTCATTAAAATTTTTTTAAGGGAATCATTTCATTACGATGCCGATGATACATCTCTTAGTAACTTTTAGACTGTCATTCTCATTATGTTACTATTTAATAATTTCGAACTATGAACGTGGAATTTTTTTCAACAAATATCAAAGAACGGTGTAAATTTAATTTTCAAGCGTTGTACTTAAAGTTATCTTTTAATAAATTAAAATATTTTTGAATTAAAAAAAAATAAAATTCAGTTATAAAGATAGCAGAGCAGTAGCAAAACTTCCATATCAATGATTATTTTTTTATATGCCTTCTAAATAAAATTTTTCAACTGATTTTTCAAAATATCATTATATTTTAAAGTGGATAAATCTAGCCGAAATGAATTCTGAACAACATTATAGAAAACACGTAAAATAATAGAGTGAAATTTCAGAACAAAAATAGAGAAGCTTAATATTTAAATTTTGAAGAGTTAAGTTTAATAAATATAAAATTAAATTATATGAAGATATATAAACAAAAATCATACTCTAATTACAAGACACAATAAGAAACTAAGTAAAAGATTTAATATAGAGGTATTAGACTTAATAAAAGTCAAAAATAAAATAGATAAAAGTACTAATATAGTAATAAATCTAAATAACTATTCTTAAGTAGTTTATCTATTGTTATACTTATTACATCATTGATATTTTTTTTATATTTATCACTATTTTAATTCATTCTTCTGTTTTAAATTTTCTTCTTTTTCCTATTTTTCCATTTATTCAAAGTATTCCATTTTTCTTTTCGAATTATTTGTATGTCATTGTATATTTTATTTCTTTTCTTTTTTTTATAAAAAAAATTATTACTGTTTCAGCTGTCATAATATCCTTTGTACAAATTTGAATTGCCATAATGTAAACCTGCTTATACCAAAAAAAAATTTAAAAAAAAAAGAAAGATAACGAAGTGAAAATTATTAAAGTAAAACTCCTTCATTTTTTGAAAAATTTAGTCATTTTTTACTTATGATTATTACTTATTTTAGTGCCAAACGATAGTTTGATTCTGCTATATTTTTCACTGTCAATATTTTATTTGTTTTTTTTTTATTCATAAAAGTACAAATCAGTTATTGATTTAGTTGCTAATAAATTGTCGTACCCGACAACTAATCAACTCAAAGAAGCACAATGCGTTAATTTTGCGAGTAAAGATTTATTTTTGCATGTTAGTCACATCACGTTCAGTCAATCAATATGATTCATCTATATATTCGGAAACATTAACTTTTTGTGCTAAAAGTGTTCTTCGAAAAACTTTGTACTTAGTACATTTTTTAATTTTATTGTTTTACTATAATTTCGATGCAGCAGAAATAAATGTTTTAAATTTAGGAAATGGATTTTTTTAAAATTTCCCAGATTTGCATGAATATATCTGTTGCTATTATCATATTTTTAGTTGCTTTCATTGTGTTTGAAGAATTAAGTCATAAGTTTGTGATTTTATTTAAAAGCCTTATTCGTTATGAATGGATGTATTTTACAAAAACTGAAAAAAAAAAAGCTAATAAAAACGGTTTCCAGATAAATAATAGAGGAATAAAAAATGTGAGTATGGAAGTTGTAATATCCATTACATATGAGGAATTCGAAAATAACAATTAATATATATAATAGAAATTCAAAAAAGATGTTACTTATACACATTAGATTTAAATAATTTAGGAAGGCTTATACAATGAAAAGAAATGTGAGTTCAACATGTGTTTTAAAAAAAGATCAAATCAGTCATACATTTTTTTTTTACATTCCATATACAAATTCCTATCAGAAGATAAATTCTGAGAAAAAATTGAGTAAGTTTCAAGTCGACATCAAGATCAAAAATAATTTTTATTGCATATCAAATTTGTTATTAAATTTTTTAAAAAAGAGAACAAAAATTTGTACTATAGAAAGTTTTGCAATGAACAGTTTCTTCCACTAAGAGGCTATTTTATTGTACATATACATACATATACATATACATATACATATACATATACATATACATATTATTGAACTGAATTAGATTGGAGGCTGATTTATTAATAGACTGAACATTGGCGTTAACGCGCAAGAACAAATCTTTACAAAGACGTTAACGTATATGTGAAAAACTATTTTAAGCCCTTAACCCGTTTGCACAACAGCATACGGGTGACTGAGAGTTGGTTGCAACCAGTTTGCCTGTACAGTGTACGGACTACTGCAATTTGGCTACAGCCCTTTTGCCCATACAGCGTACGGGATACTGAACGTGGGTGCAACCGGTTTGACCATACAATGTACAGGCACTGATATTTTGCTTCTTTTTCTGA
Organism: Trichonephila clavata; assembly: GCA_019973975.1. NCBI lineage: Eukaryota > Metazoa > Arthropoda > Arachnida > Araneae > Nephilidae > Trichonephila > Trichonephila clavata. The sequence goes on along the minus strand of BMAO01035468.1, from coordinate 59,772 downwards.
TCTGCATGTCCATAAATTAAGGATAATTCAGAATCACACAGAAATTGAACTCTAAAATAAAAATTTCACCTGTAGAATTATCACACACATCTTGAAGAAGAATATGCAAATTACAGGAAACCACCAGATGGCGCGGATAGTACGTCACAATGACGAGAGTGTAAGAGATATAAGGAATGGTGGCAAAGAAGTAAAATTGTTCACAAGCGATTTAAAAGCCTTTCAGTGCAATAACCGCATAGTTATGGCACAAAGGAAGCATTTGGATGATTTTTTACGTGGTAGAATTATCGGACGACTGGAATGTGGACGTATCCAGCTGGAAGTATCCGAGAACTTGGAATCGCCCAGAGTGTCATCTCCAGGCTTTGGCAACGATTCCAAGATGATGGTAATGTGAGTAGATGTTACAGCACAGGTCGCCCCCGAGTTACAACGCCGAATGAGGACCGGTATTTGGCAGTTACTGCCAAAAGAAACAGACGGAGCACAGCATCAGACCTATCTCGTCAGCTCTCTTCAGCTACCGCTACGACAGTTTCAAGGCAGACCGTGTACAGACGCTTAGGGCACATTGGTCTATATGCTCGTAGACCTGTCAGATGTGTTCCCCTTACCGCAACTCACTGTCGCCTGCGATTAACCTGGAGTAGAGAGCATGCATTGTGGACACCGCAACAGTGGTCTTGTGTGATGTTTTCCGACGAGTCCAGGTTTAGTTTGCAGTCTGATTCTCGCCGGACTTTCATATGGAGAGCGCCAGGTACCCGTTACCACCAAGAGAACACCATTAAACGACACCGTTACGGTGGTACAGGATGGCTCGTTTGGGGAGGAATTATTCTTGGTTCCAGAACTGACCTGCATGTTCAGAGTGTAACGATGACAGGCCACATCTATCGGGATGTCATTCTGGAACAACATGTACGTTTGTTTCGGGCGCCATGGGTGCTGAATTTCTGTTTATGGATGACAACGCCCGTCCTCACCGTGCAAACATTGTAGACGAATGCCTTCAATCGGAGGATATCACCCGTATGGATTGGCCAGCATACTCACGGACTTGAATCCAATAGAGCTGTGTGGGATATGCTTGGCCGACGAATTGCAGCCCGTCAACCCCCTCCTACCTGTGTACCGGAACTTCGGAGGGTATTGCTTGATGAGTGGTGTAATATTCCCCAAGATCAGATTAATAATTTGATAAAATTTGTTTCGTTTGAATATGTATAAATTTCAAAGTGTTGCATTTAGGAAGATTATTAAAATTTCCATTCGCTTGAATTAGGCACACTTTTTTTTAAATAAAAACTTTTAATTTAATTTTTCAATTTATTTTTCATGAATTTGACTTCTGATTTAATACATGTCTCAAAAAGGGAAAAGAAATGTTATATTAAGTTTATTATTTCAATTTTAAGTGATAAAATAAACATTCAACTTCTTGTCAATATGACAATAGGATTGTATTCTCATATATGAAAAAAAATTAAAAATTAATCCTTAGAATATATATATCTTTACAATATAAAATTAATTTTTATGAAAATTTATGGAAATCTTATTATTTTAAAGATTTATAATTTTAAGAGTTTAATGGATTTATTTTGTACATATTTTTTTAAAAAAATTGGCTTAAGTCTTAAATTATACAGCAATTCATTCACACTCACATTGTGGTAAAAATATTAAACAAAATGTGAAATATACTTTGAGATATTCCAATTCATAGATATTTTTTACATTCATAAACAGCTACAAGACTAAGTGAATTGAAAATGCTGAGGTTGAATAAAGTTGAAAGCTATCAAGAAATAATCTATGACGTACGAAATCGCGTGCTGAAGTTTTTAATGTTGAAAATCACGAACATTTGCGTTTCTCATTCTTCGTCTTTGATGATTTTTGTTTTTATCCAAAACTTTTTACCGTCAGGTCACTTTCCTTACGCATGCTAATGACTCAGAATTAATCACTTATAGTGACGAAAATCTCAAGGGATCCTTTTTTCTTTCGAAAATTGCACTGAATTCAAACAGGAAGAGATAAAAGTAATTTTAGAGTGTATAATATATTTAAAAATAAAAACGATCAGTTTTATAAATCATGGACATTTTTGTTCCCCTAAAAATGAAAAAAAAAGTGTATTGTTTTGTTAATGTTATATATATATATATATATATATATATATATATATATATACTAGCTGTTACCCGCCGCTTCGCTGGGTATTCATGATGTTTTATAAATTTTTACTGCTTATATATATGTATAAATTATTGATATCTAAGTCCTAGCATTAAGAATTCGATTGAATTGAAAAATATACTTATACCTGTAACTGTCACCTGTTGATAAAAAAAAGGGCAGAACTCATCTAATTTGTATTTTCTAAAAATCTCTAAAATTGAAGCATAGAATGATGCTTTCGTAACTCAAAACCAAGTGGATTCCGCAAAACCAATTTTCGGTGGATCTCTACTCCGTAAATTGAACATGCAAGCCAAATTTCAAGTCTAAATCTAACAGAAAAAAGCAAAAGTTTTACTATAAATATCCCCGTAATCCCGTTGAGAGCCGTTTTCCAAATTACCGCTCTTAGCGGATTTCAATTCAACAAAAGAAAAATGCAGACCAAATTTCATTATTATAGTCCTTATAGCTCAAAAAAAGTAATTTTTTTTGTCAATACGTCCCAGTAACCCCTGCAACCCCTAGAACTTGATTTGCTTAAAAATTTTTCTTAGTGGATCCCTATTCAACAAAAGAAACATGCTTAACAAATTTCAAGTATATGGGTCTAACAATTAAAACAGGAATTTTTTTCTGTAACTCCTCTTGACCCCTCGCAAACATCTTTAGGGGTCAATTTTCATTTTACTCTTTATTAGAGGAACTCTATTTCATGAAAGGAACATGCCTACAATTTTCAAGCAGGATGATCAAGTAGTTTAAAAATGGAAATATTTATCGATTACGCCTCTTAATCTCCTGAAATTAAACTTGGTAGTTGATATTCGCGAAACTCTTTTGTAGCGGTTCTCTACTTTACGAAAGAATCTGCTTATCAAATTTCAAGACTGTACGTCTAACAGTTTAAAAATGGGGATAATTGTCTATAACGCCACTTGAGCCCCCGCAACGCCACTTCTGGTCTGTTTTCACAAAACCCATTTTGTAGGGGAATTGCACTCTATGAAAGGAATCTGCTTAGCAAAATTTGAAGACTGTGCGTCCAATTAATTAAAATGCAAAAAAATTATCAATAACGCCCCTTGAACCCCGCAACACCACCTAGGGGTAGATTTTCACAAAACACATTTTGCAGTGTATTTCTATCCTATGAGAGGAATCTGCTAACCAAATTTCAAGACTGTGAGTCTAATAGTTTAAAAAAGAAATAATTATTTATATCTGCCCTTAACCTCCCGCAACACCCCTTGGGGGTCAATTTTCTCCAAACCCGTTTTGTGGCGGATATTTACTCCATGAAAGAAACATTCCTACCAATTTTCAAGCAGGTAGGTCAAATAGTTTTAAAAAGGAAAATATTATCTATAACGCCCCTTAAGTCCCTCAACGCACTTGGGGCAATTTTTACGAAACCCATTTTTAGCGTATCTCTACCCTCTGAGAGGAATCCGCTTACTAAGTTTCAAGACTGTACGTCTATTAACTTAAAAATAGGAATTTATAACGCCCCTTAAACCCCCGCCCCCGCAACACCCTTGGTGGTCAATTTTCCCCAAACCCATTTTGTAGCGGATATTTACTCCAGGAAAGAAACTTACCTACCAATTTTCAAGCAGGTAGGTGAAGTAGTTTAAAAACGGATATATTTATCTATTACGCCCTTAAGCCCCGCAACGCACTTAGAAGTCTGTTTTCACAAAACTCGTTTTGTAACTGATCATTATTCTACGAAAGGAATCTATATATCAAATTTAAAGACAGCGCGTCAAATAGTTTAAAATGGAAATAATTATCTATAACGCCCCTAAGCCCCTGCAACGCCACTTGGGGGTCGATTTTCAGCAAACTCATTTTGTAGTGGATCTCTACTCTCTGAAAGGAATCCGCTTACCCAATTTCAAGATTGTACATCAAGTAGTTAAACATGGAAACAATTATTATTAAAACCCTTAACCCCCGTAACGCCCCTTGCGTTTCGAATTTCGGAAAATCCTTTCTTAGCTGATGTCTACTCTATCAAGGAACATGTCTACCAAATTTCAAGTCTGTAGGTTGAATAGTTCCAGAGAGTTCGTGATTAGTCAGTCAGTCAGTCAGTCAGTCAGTGAGTGAGTCGCTTTTCTCCTTTATATATATAGATATATATATATATATATATAAAGGAGACTAGCTAGAATGTTGTAATTATAGGAGAATTATTCTACTGATACAGCTTACAAAATCTTTTTCACCATTTTGTCTAAACTATTACTTGTGTATACCTTTAAAGTTAGTGGGAGCTACCCTTGTTCTGTGGCCGCGGTAGCCAAGTGGTCAAGGTATCGGATCATGATGCGTGTCATGAGTTCGAGCACAGTACTACTGAAGACCTGCGGTGTAGGGAAGAGGGGTTAAATTTGTGGAGAGCTCAAACGTTCTCCCCTTGGTGTGGTGTGGTTGTTAGGAGAGGGGAGTGCCAGCTCAGGTGTCATCCGCGTCACTTGACCATGGTTCAAAATTACGCTGTCCGTCCCCAAAAGCCCTCGTGTAGCTGAAGAGTGCGATGTTAATATTCACTTACCCTTGTTGTTTCGAGAAAGAATAAACAACGACTGATCAGATACACTCTATTCGACAAATTTCGGAAAGAACAAAGAAATATAACGCTGATACATATCACTTGTTCATCGATTTTAAAGCTGCATATAACAGTATCGACAGAGAAAAATTACTGGAATCTATGGCGGAATTTAACATTTCAAAAAAGCTGATAAGTCTCACAAGGATAACTTTTAAGAATGTGACTTCTGTTTGTTAATGATAGTTTGGTTGAAAAAGGGAATGAGAAAATTCGGGAAAATAGAGGGTTCACAATAAGATTGCTTTGTAATGAGATTCCCCAATTTTCAAAAACCGTTGACCGGCAGCATCTTTTTTTATAGAGGATACAGACAAGTTGGTTTCACATGATCAATGGTTAGAACTGTGAAGAAAAATAGTATCTGATAGTTCTTTCACGTAAAAATATATTTTGTTTTGAAAAAAAAAAAGATTTTCTACGCGAATGATTCCAAAACGGTATTTAGTTTCAGACACATCTCGGATTAGTTAATATTAACTGATGTCAGGTTTTAAGCTTAAAAACAAAACAACAGGAAACAACAACAACAAAAAAAAATTTTTTTTAACGCCTTGTGTTGATTTATTTTTTATATTTACTTTTTCTCTTTCTGTTTGGGTGTGTATTCGTAATGTGCAATATATTGTCACGAAGATTGAAATAAACACACGGTTATATTTAACATATATTTATTAGAACAGAGAGAATTCCCTTCTACTGAAGGGATTCCGCTTTTATAACGCTAGAAGAACATTCGAGAAAGAACAGGGCATACGCGCTCACGCCCGCTGCATCGCACTTACATACACTAAAGAAAGTTCTAGAATCAGCCAGATTCCAGAGAAATATAATAAGCAATACTTTAAAATTAAAACTCCAGTTTTTGGATAAAAACGCACTGCCTCGGATTCGAACCAGTGATCGATGGATCTTCAGTCCAGTGCTCAACCGACCGAGCTACAGTTTGAATGATTGCACGTCTCCTTTATACGGCAATATTAGCAATGAATAACTCTAAATATCGTTCTATTTTCGAAGAAGCTGTGATTCGCGATGTTCAAATTGAAATAAACTGTTCTCCAAATTATAAAACAGACTTTAATTCTCATTTTCAAAATAAGAAGTTCGTAAAAAAAATATTGATAATATAGAATAGGAAATATATGAAAAAATAAATATTTCCAAATAATTATGAACATTCTTTAATTTTAACGTGATTTTCCCATTTTAATGCTGGAACAAGACATATTTTTAGTTTTGAAATATTTCTATTGACAATTATAAAAGTAGTAAAGCATTTTGAAGTTATGAATATAAATATTAATAAAACAAATGGGGGAATATGTAAAGCGCTAGAGATAGAAATTTGCTCGTTTTATGTGAACTTATTAACTTTGTTTTATATGTTATTGAACCGAAAACACTATTTTATGCTGATGAGAACTTGTCTTAGAATTAGCCCTCATGTTATTCAGCGAAGTGATGTCTATAAACCTCATGATTGCTATTTTTATGATTCTCCAATTTGTTCTCTGAATCATAGACTGAATCAATCTTGTTTCCAAATCAAATAGTTCTGTTTCTATGTATTGAGCTCTTTTACATCGAAACTCTTTTCTTCAACACTTAATACTTTTCTCTTTGTCATTCTACAATAATTATACGAAATGGTACTTATATATTTTCAATAATATCAACGATACAGGTTTGCAAAAAAAGGATTTTTTTTCGCATTCTATATTTTTGATGATTTATGTGCTTTAAATGGTGTTGAATAAAAAAAATAATCTTTATCTCCCCTCATCAAGAACAGTGTTTTTTTTAATTAATGAATGTTTTAAAAAATAACTATAGTAGTTTTAAAAAAATATCATTTTATTATAGTGAATTAAATTCATTATTTCTTATAATTAACTATAAATTTTTTGATATATGCTCTAGGAAGCATCTAAGAGAAGGCGGAAATTTTTTTCAATGAAATGTATCCTTCTCTTAGATTCTTCTCTGAACTTATATTTGATTTCCAACTTTGATTTCTCTCTTGGACATCCAGCTGTAATCAGATTTCATGTGGACGTACCATCTTCCTCAGTTATTATCTTTCGATATCCCGGTTATCCTGTAAATTTTTCCTAAAATCTACTCACTATAGGCTTCCAAGTTTTAAGTAAAAATTTCGATATGGAAGATTAAAAAATTAACTTTTAAGGTCATGTTGCTTATCATTCTTGCTTGTAGTCATCATTTATACGCAGTCAGCATGTGTTGAACAATGGGTTTGTAATTAGGCTTTAATATTCCTCAAACACTTGTGGAATACATTCCTGCGAGAATCTTGTGCTTTTTTATCCTTTCTCCCACTGATATAGATAATATGATAGAGATCAAAGATAAAAGTTTTTGTATATCGGAGTTATTTAACCCTTTCGCGACGAGTTTTTTCCCCCGAACAACAGAACAATTTTGGTAGCAGAAATGATGAGTAGAACAGAATAGAATGCTAAAACTAAGATGTTATGTTTTTAGGAAAATTTTAAATACTGATTTAGGACCGGGACATATATGTCCCATCAGTCCTGACCACTGGGACATATGTGTCCCAGGAGTCTTCAATGAGAAATTTTGTAAAAAAACCAATGATTCTCTTGTAAAAAAATTATTTATGAATGGTATAGTTTGAAACAATTATTGCTCAATGGGACATTACACATCGTGCACATTATTTTAGTGCGTGATTTCTTCTTTTGTTGTGCACTCTTACTGCACCGCCGTCGTGTTTTTGTTGTTACTGGCAGATGGTCACCATCATTGAGTAAGCTTCGTGATGTTTTGGACAGGAGTCCAGTTCCTCTACGGCGTTGATACTGTGCGTTGAGCTTTCCCGACGCCATCAAGGCTTCTGCAAGAGGTACAATGAAATCAAGAAGTGGAGTTTTTCGATGTTTGAGCTCGCAGAACGCAATCCATGAGTTGACCACTGCGCTCATCAATAGGCGAAAAAATATTTTTTCCAATACTTGTAAGATTTTCGGTCTAATTCATAGACATTTGCCATTTGGTCAGCAAGATCTACACCTCCCATGATTTTGTTGTAGAGTTCGATTGTCATAAAGCACTCAAAGTCTTCTTTGCTGCCATCTTTCATGGTGGGATTTACTTTTGCGCATTTAGCTTCGTGGCCATTACTTAGCATCATGATCACATAGGACTGTTGGGACAAAGTGTTCCCATTATCCAAGGTGAGAGGGACACATATGTCTCGATAATAAAAACGGAAGTAAGACTTTGCCTCTTACCAGTTTTTTAAAGGTAAACTGCTTCGTGAGTAATTTTAGATTTAGGGATCAAGCAAAATTTAATCGAAAATAGGCGGTATTTTTCAAAACTGAACTATTTAATTAGTACAGTATAGAATAAGCTGCTACAACACTTAAAAACGCAGGAATTGTATTATGTATGGTAGTGCCATCTATGTTCTGTGAATGGAAATGCCTTCAAAAATATTGGCAGGACTGGTGGGAAAGTCTCCAATTAGACAGAGAAGCGTTTCTATCCCAAAAGATATTTTTGAAATTTGCTTGGGACGTATGTGTCCCGTTAGGCGCGAAAGGGTTAAAGCTTTCGCTTTCAACTTGACTTTAGACAATTTCGGAAATATATCAATATTCTCGAAATTTCGGAAAACAAGGATATTTACACATTCTCCATCTTTCGGCTAATATTTAACAAACTTCTTCCCGAACTCCAATTTTATTCAAAAATATGGCAATAAAACTTTTTCTAGTGAAATCCAATTGATCTTAATAATGCATCTAAGTTTGTATCGCAGAAATTACATCTATAATACAGTAGAGTCCCCAAAACTCATCAAACAATAATCTAGCAATCAGGATAACTTGGCCTTCTTTTTGCAGGTCGAAAACACTCCACATGCAGCCACTTCACGACATTCACGTTTCATTTCCATGATGTAGTAAATGCTCTATGACTGTGGTGGGCATTAAGTCGATTGCGATCGACCGGTGGACCACCAACATATTTTGAGGTGACCGCCTTCAAGTTTGACCTAAGACTCGCATACTAAAACAAATATATTTGAGGAAGACCCCGCCAGTTAGACTGAAGTATCAACTCTTCATAATGTATGCGACTGTGTGTAGACGACACATGTACTATTATTGGAAGCACACGATGACGCTTAACAAATTCTCTGTGTACGATTTTGATAGTGACCCAAGACAAAAAGAACAACAAGTCTTCCGCAGTTCATCTCTTTAATATTCCGCAATTCTTTCACTGCAAACTATGGGGTCAGATGAATCAGTATAACTAAGAGGAGAAATCTAGGTTTTACCGTTGCCATACAAATTAGACATTCAAAATAACAAAATAAAGAACAATATGCAAATTCCAACACTCTGCGACTATAGAGGGAAAATGCGATCACCGCGATGGCAGCCGTAGAAATGCGTTTTCTCCCACACGCCGACCAAAGGAAAGAGTAAACGTTGACTAGCTCTTCCCACGATAACATGGGATTGGCTACTGAAACATCACCCCTCAGCTCCCGCTTCCGCGGGATTGGATTTTTGTGTTGATATTACATCCCGTGATAGAAGACACCCGGCAGCGAACGTGTTACATCGGTTAATGGACGAAGTAAAGTATCCTAATTTATAAAAAAAGCTGCATTTCATTTAACATCATTGTCTTACTCTACCTACCTGTGTAAATCTGCATTTTCATCGATGAATAGAATTAAGACAACATGTCATTCCCATTTCACAGAGGATCACTAGGTATCTAGTTCATGATTAGCAATTAGTAATTATATACCGAGATTTTCAAGGTTGTGATGCGGTCAGTATGCAAACTAAGTCTTCTACTGAGACTATAAAATTCTTCGAGAACTAACTTTAAAAGAAAATTATTTATTTTTTAATGTATTTTGAATTGTATGATAATAAATGCATCATTTGATGTTATTAAATTTGTGGGTATGATTATAATGTTTGTATCTTGCGTTTTGCTTAAAACGTGGTTTTAAAAAAAGTAAGATTTTTTTTTGTAATTATGTAGGTAAGTGTATATTCTCCGTATTTATTATTGTTAGAATATAAATATGGTTAAGAGTTTTTATAGCTTACCACACCTACGCCACTGGGTGGACCGTAACACCTTAAAAAATTAGATGTAGACCATATCATGTAAAAGTCTGCCCACTTCTGCTTTATGACTTCATAAAGCTCATTTGTTTAAAGGAACCAGGACATCATACACACTCAAAAAATCAATTTTTCAATTTTAGTATTAAAAAATAGCGCATATTTTTCTGAATCTAAAAATGTATAACACTTATATGTTTGTTGATAAAATAATCTTAATATATATATAAAAGAGTAATTGACAAAAATCTAAGCAAACGCTTACAAATATGTTTAGTTTTTTCACTTTTTCTCTAAAGCATAATTTTTTGCTTTTAGGTGCACTTTTTTTTTCACAAAAAAACTTTTGCACTGTATCCCTCATTTGTGGATATTTCAATAAGATGCTCCTGTATTAGTATGGATTCATCTGTGTTTGGGATCTGTGTTAGTACACGCGCAAAATGGTTCAGCACCTAGTGAGGAATATCCAAGTGAAATATTGTTACTTATTTAAATTTCCATAAAAATAAAAATGGATTAATTTTTTCAATTTTATATTAAACCTTGCTCGAACCCCTTGACGTTATTCAGACACTCCCAAATCAGTTTTAGCATTCCACGGACCCTTTGAACAATATCAGGGACCCCTAGGGGACCTTAGGGACCATTTAGGGAACCACCGGTAGTATAGAGCATGAATTGTATCACCCTGATATATTTCACACACACACATACAAAAATCATGCAAAGAAGGATTAAAAACTCTCGAGTAGTTCTAATTGTTTTCCTGCAAGTTATATAAAAAAATGAATAAACGAATATATAAATGAGCATATATATCTGGTATATATTTTAAGTTTTAAAATAAAAGTATTTAGAAAGACAATATTTGTTGCTATATCATTAAATCGAAAGAAAATTCTAGAAATTGTTTGCTCTTAAAACTACTAAAATGACTTTTTTTATACTTTTTAAAAACGGTATTCGCTCAGTTCGTTGGCCCAGATACAATAATTATCTCGAGATACTCGTACATCGCTAAAATTAGACGTGAAAAATGCGAAAGAATCGCGAAAGTGTGTTCCACTTGAGGCACCATTATAAGTGCCAGAGGTGTAATAAATTTCCTCGTAAACGATCATAAGCCACGCTAATTGAATGTACTCTACGTAGGAATCTTTCAACCATCACAATTTCAAAAAGAAGAAAATTATTAATCTTTTTTATTTTTATTAAATAAATTCTTATTGTGCAAAAACAAAAAAGTTCATCAATTAGAATTGTCAATAGTTAAATTGATGAAACAAAATGAAGTCTTTTCAGTTTTTATTTGTGAAGTTTGTGAAAATTTGATCTGAAAATCTTTTTTGATAAAAGGTTTGTAAAAAGAAACATTTTTAATGATTTCTATATTATTATTTTTATTTATAGCTTTTTTGCACCACATATTTCAAGTGAAATCAATTAAAAAATACGCGGTTTAAGTTAATTAGAAGAAATATATATATTAATTGACGATATCGTAACTTTCTTGAAAGAGAAGGTAATTATTTTAAATTATTGATATGTTAAATTAAATCAGAGTTACTAATTTAGAAAAAAATATTTCATCAGTTACTTTATTTTATACATTAAAATAATCTTTTCAATGTGTGATTTTACAGAACTCCAACTGTTTTCATACCATGCGTTTTTTTTTAAAAATGGCCGTATTACTAGTCTGAAGCATAACTTTTAATAGCGCATGGAGAGGAAAATATTATTAACTTAATATAAAGATATTATTTTTAAGTATACCAGTTTTATATTGTTACTAGGTTGAAACAAATCATTATATTTTACAGTTTGTCACTTAAAAATTACGTTTCACACAAACACAACAGAAGTTAGTTTAATCTAAATTATAAAACTAAATATTCAGATACTGTTACACATTTTATTGTATTTCTGAAAAAACAAATAAACATGTTTTAATGAAATTCAGTATGAATGAACATTTATAAGAGAGATCCAATATTAATATTTAAAGGGCATTTTATGTACGATTCATTATCAGTAAAACTACTAGTACAGGAATGCCCAAATTCCACGTTAAATCAAACTGAAAAAGAGTCTAATATGGGCCATGGTCACCTCTCATGACTAGAGAGATAGCACAGCGGGACAGCATACTGAACCGGATGCATTCGAATCTCTATAGCAGTCGATCCCACTCCAGAAACATGGCTGTTTTTAAGTCCGTGTTGCTTTTCGGAAGGAGATGACATGATGCAATTGTTTTCCCAAGAGCCTCCCAGGTCAAAAGTTCTAGCAGTCCAATCCATGCTACGAATATTCTTTTCAGGTAATCATCGACCTGCTGAATTGCATTTATGAAGAGCGTTGCCTTTCATTGGCAGGAATCCAGGACTAACTGTGCGTTTGAAAAGTCGAACATAGGGCTCTAGGACTTCCTTTCTCAGCCTCATCAAGGAAGCACATATGCAGGGGTGTGCGACTTTCCACACGTTAATAATTACCCAAACCATTACACTTCTATCACCGTTATACTTTTCTCTGAGGGAAGCATCGAGCCTCAATCTCTCTCTTGTGTATATACATCGAGAATCAATATCTTACAGGTTCTCTCACACTTGTTTGCAACAGGGGGAGGAACAAACCAAGCTTACTCTCTTTTCCAGTAATCATCTCAGATCTTTGACATATACCGATGGTGCCAAGAGCTATGCAGTCGGCCCCAAATATACCTCTAGACTTGTTTCCTCAGAACATATTCTAGAGTGCAACTAAACAATCCAAAATTGTCCTAGCGACCATCCAAAATTGTCCTAGCGACCAATCCAAAATTGTTTTTAGATTTATTTAGGATATATGAAATCACATGGACCTGATTTAGCTCTGCTGACAACCACATCAGTTGTGAAAAAACAACATCAGTATCTAAGTTGAATATCGAGTCATGTGTGGCACGGAATTCTCATGAAGTCTGATTCGAGGAGCATGATGTCTGCGCCATTCTAAAAAAAGTGTTCTCTGTGTGCTGCAGTAAAAAAGGACGCTAACAATGAATCTTTTGGAATACAGCCGTAGTGCTCCTTGTCATAGAGTTATTGCTGATGTTATCGAATCGAATATTCAAATGCTGATCCAACTGAAGACTTGTCCTATAAAAGGCTAATACCACATTGAATCTGTTGTGGATCAAAATCCATACGCTGATGTGGTATTACAGTTCGGAGAGTGGAGGTCCAGCTCAGTTGTTTTCCACGTCACTTGACCGCTGTTCAAAATTATGAGACCACTGTTCAAAATTATAACGTCAGTCACTGAAAACTCTAGTGTTGCTTTAAGTGCGATGTTTATACTCTGGAATACAAACCTCTATCCTGAAGTCTTCTATCAACTGTAGACCTAGAAACTCAAAATCCAGTGGTAGTATCTGCGCCCGAAAAAGTTATGGAGCCGTAGCAATCCTATGTGGCCACACTGAAAGTACCAGATTCGCGATCTTCATTCGTCATTGTAATCTTGGTTGATCTTTTCCAAGCATTCTTAATATGGATCCAGTGTTCTGAAAGTGTTCGCACACGAGACTGTGCGTTACATTGGGCTCTGTAAACTCCCATGCTTATGATAACCTCCAATCAGTTGAGATTTTTCCATCTCCTTCCATTATCTTTTCGCCCGTAACTGTTCATTTCTCCAGGTATCTTATAAAACTTATTATATCCTACGAGAAACACAATAAATGTCATGGAAGTATAAGAGCACACAAATTGCGATTTACATCTCTTCCATAATCTAAGCCCCAGAGACACGCATGAATGCAATTACGTATTCGATTCTGAAAGTTAGCATAATTCCTGGACTGCAAAAGGTGAAGCCTGTGGCTTAATTTTTTTTAAAAAAAGACATACTTTGAGAGTTCTCTTAATATTACATACGAGCAGTGGCGCACCCAAAGCCTTTGAGTTTTTTTCGATTGATGATAATCCTATATATGTATATAACGTAAAACTTAATTAAGTTCCTGTAGTTAACAATTTATTTTGTTAATTAATGCTAATTATTAATTTAATAATTTATTTTTTACTGCTTTTTGTTAACAAAATCAAAAGAATCAGTTGATGTAGTCTTGAGGTATGCAACGAGTTGAGGGACTTTCGACCATGGACTCCCCCCTTGAAAAATTTTCTGAGTGACTGCAGACGAGTGTAAATAAAAAAAAACCAACACTGATTAGTTGAACTGTAGAGCTTCAATGCTCTTAAATGTCTCTGATGATTTTAATTATCGCATTTAAAAATTAGATTTTTTTTGCCTCTACTTTTTATTGAGATCCTTGTTTTTTATCGTACGCGGAAAAAACTGCAATAGAATGCATCCCCAAAACCGAACAATTTTAAAATTTAGAGAATTAACACTGCTTTGAGACAGGATACATACAACAATCACCTAGCACACACACATGTACGCACAAAAGGTTCGGAAAAAAATCATACCAACCTGTATTATATCACAGAGCAAAGTCTACAGAGTGAAACCGAAATAATTGTTATAAAATTTTAATGGTGTGAGATATTTTGGGAGAAATTTATTAAACAAGTGGAGTCATGATAGAAAAAGTAAATTCATGTAAAAATATTGCAAACTTTATCCCTTGAGCTAATAAAGAAACAATTTCATTACCATTTGACCTACACGTAACATTTAGAAGTGTAACTTAAATTATTAAAACGCTATAACCACTGGATTGTAACGGAATGGAGTAGAATCCATTTTTAATTAGATTTTATTGCCGAGCTCCGAGTAAAACGATAAAAAAAGCAGCGACAGATAACGTGTTAGGTCCACTGATTTTTTTTAAATAGGAAAGAAAACGAAAAGTTATTTCCCCCCTGTATTTGTTAGTGCTGTAACTCATCTTAATTCTAGTCAAGAGTCAATTAATTAATTGGATAGTTAAAAAACATGTAAAGTTTCTTTTTCGAATTATTGTATTATGAATGAATCATTCCTTTTGCGAACCATGCAATAAAAACGAATCTCTCATTTAAACGAACAACGTTGAAACAAGGCTCGTGGCCTGTGCATCATCTCTGAAATTGAATTCGTAATTTATAAAAATTGATAATGATAATTGCTTTTGTTTTATGTTCGTTTTAATTCATTCGTGAATGTTAAAATAGAATTTTTCTGGAAAACTAATGTTTTTTTCATCAAGTAACTAATTTGAATCGATCTATAGAAATATAGACAATTTCAAAATAATTTGATTTGATTACTTTTAAATCATAATTGAAAATTATTTTTACTATACAAACACTTTTTAATTTAATCACAAAGATATTGAGATATTTTTATTTATACAGCTTGAGATATAGAGATTCTTAATGTAGAGATTCTTAATTTGTGTTTTTTTAAATATCTGAGCAGAGGCGGATTAAGTGGCTGGCGGACCTGGCGGCCGCCTGGGGCCCCCAACGCCAATCAGGGCCCCAAGCTTGAGGAATTCCAGTTATAAATTCAACGTTCAACAAAAAGATCTTGAGCTCTTGAGTCAATATTGCTGTCCCAATGATTTCTACGCATTTTAGTCGTGCAGCAGAGCCCTAGCGATCTTTCTTCCGTAGATCTGTATCTTTACAATCCGTACAAAAAGTTCACAAGCGTGTTTTTTTTTACAAATTTTTTTTATTTTTAACAAAAAAAAAATCAAGTCAAGAAAGTTTGTTTTAGTTTACAGGCTTGCTTAGTTGCTCTCGGATACATTTTACACTAATGGGGACAAAATTCTAATACCGAGAAAAAATTATTCTAGACTGATGAAACTTCAGCAATATATTTGTCTAGGTAAAGTATTTAATTAATTAAAGTTTGAAGATCACAAGTTAATGCAATTGCGAGTAGAGCCTTTTCAAATGTGAAATGATAGTACATTAACAAAAGGTGAAACCGCCAGAATTTTAAAAGCAAACATGTAAAGGTGCATACAACGTGCCGTACAGGTACTGGATATCAGTTTGTGGGATAGAATTGCATGCCAGTTGTTCTTGGTCAATATAAGGTTGTTTAATTCTGGTTGTGAATAATTCTACCTTTGCCGTCCAGTGATGTCCCATTTGTGCTCGATTGGAGAAAGATCTAGTGATTTAGCAGGCCAAGGTAACACGCTGACCCTCTTTAGAGCACCAAAAGAGTATGGCGAACCACGTCATCCTGTTGGAAAACATTCCTTGAATAATGTTTATAAATGACGGTTCAACTGTTTGAATTTCCAGACTAACGTACAAGTTTGCAGTCAGGGTGTGTGAATTAACTTAGAGAGTGCTCCTGCAGTCAAAGAAAATTTCTCGCACCAGACTACAGCTCTAGGTTTCAGGCCCAGTTTGTCTCTGCCGCCGAATGGTTGTTTGCAGGTGCTGACTTGGCCTTCAAATCAATGTACTGCCACCACTGGCACTAAGAAAAAAAACCGCGGAACACGACATATTACCACAGCGCTCTCCAAAGATGTCTAGCGTAACATGTCACTGATTCAGCGCATCTGGCTGGAAGCTATTTCTCAAGTGATTGATTAGTTACAGGTCACTGTGTTGCTCTGGTGCCGAAAAAAACCCATAATTTCTGTTTTAGATGCCTCGCGATGTTTCCCGGCCATGTAGTGAAAATGGCGGTTTTCCCTGTCAGTGGTGACTTGTGCATGGGTGGACTATAGTTTTCCTCCCGGCACCACTGCTGTCAAAAATCATGCGCAATGGACACACTCATACCAAGTCTTTCTGTAATATCTGAGGAAGAAAATCCATGTTCTTTCAGCTCTATAATACTATCTCGTTCAAACTCAACGAGCTGTTAATAGTGACTTCTTAGTGTTCTTTAAGTCATTCTGGACTAACATCAACTCATTACGTCAGATCTCAACGATAAATAAGACTCGCAAACTTTATAACGCGTTTTCAAAGTGGCGCAACTAGCATCACACTGAAGTGCCTAACTCAAAATTTGAATCAAAGTCATATTTCAAATGTATAAACACACCTACCAAATTTCTTTAATATAGCATAACTTCTTCTTGGCGATGGTGAGAGAATATTAACGTCGCACTGATTAGCAACACGAGGGCTTTTGGCGACGGTCCGCGTAATTTTGAACCTTGGTCAAGTGACGCGGACGACACCTGAGCTGGCACCCCTCTCCTAACTACCACACCAACGTGAGGATGTTTGAGCTCTCTACAGATTTTACGTGCATCGCTCCCCTACACGGCGGGTCTTCAGTGGTACTGGAATCGAACTCATGACATGCTAGCCACGATCCGATGCCTAGACCACTCGGCCACTCTTGGTGATGGTATTTTTATATCTATCAGTGAATTTCTTAATGAAAATAAGGGAAACAAATGAAATTATGTGATATAAAAGATACGTCTAGTTCAAAACAAATTATTTCAAGCTAGTTGTATTTAGGCCTTAATAGCAAGATAAAGATTCATAAAAGCGGCGCTAGCTGAAATCCGTGATACAGATGCGGCGCTCACTTTAACTACTCTTAAAATTCATTTAAGTTAACTAGCATCGTAAAAACCAGGTTCGCTTATTCAAACTTTAGTCCACATCACAAATGAATTAATCTATTCTAACTAATTCAAAGATAACGCAACTCTTAATGAATATACTCAGATTATAAAACTGAATTAATTTAGTTTATAAAATTACTAGAATATACACGATTAAACACAAATAAAATTAAGAATTAAAGAAACATTGAATAAGAATTAAGATTTCCACTTATCTGAAACGGAGGAAAGAGATGGGGGCGGTCATGGTCTCGCGGTCTGCGAGACTTCGAGTTTCTCACTAGGAATGAAAAGTAAAGAGTAAAAGATGTCGAAAATTGTCGCTCGGTGCCTTTTAAGGGAGAACCAAATTTCCAATTTTATGTCTACGCGCACTATTTTACAGAGACCCCCATTGGTCAAATCCCCAGGCCCAAAGTTACAGTTTCCATTAAATTTATGTGGTTATTCATCCTTGAGTCCCGGCGACAGCACTCGGGTCCCCGGTCTAAGGAATTTCAACAACATCCTGTAAACAAGGGGAATATACAAAATTACGAATTGTTTGGAGACCAACCCCATTGCCAGCCTCCCATCAATACGAATGAGGGGGAAAAAAGACCACAATATTGGAGCCAATTTTCCTTTTGAAACACCGTTGTACAAATATGAAACTTCCCTAATGACCATGATTTGGAAAATCATACTCCAAAGAATAAATGCTACTAACAAATCATTGTAATAATTGATTGTGAATGATTAAAAGAATCTTGTCTGCCGAAACCTCTAGAAAATTATATTCAAAATTTCAGAAATTAATTTGGAAAAATGAAACAAGGAACAAATGATTAATCAGGGCTCCTCATTTGAAGAGGTAGCTGGGCATGCAGCAAAAGAAAAAAAGTTATTTTTGGTGAAAGTAAAGAAGTTGGTCGTGAATTTTTGAAAGAAGCGAAAATTTCATAGTGAATTTATTTTATGTCATATGCGATAGGGCGAGAGCAGAACTATCCCGAAGACCTGAAATTTATGAAATGTTATAGAACACTTTACTGTTCTTTTTGGCCAGATTATTACCTAAAATTAAGAAAAAAGCTACACAAAACTAAATGAAACTTACAAAGATGATATTGATTCTTTTTTCATTTTAATGATATGAATAGGATGTTTTTATTATTTTTAAAAGAAAACGAATATAAAGGAGACTCAACTAGGAATTCCTAATATAGAGGAGGGAATCCTAATATTAGGAATCAAGAGAAATCCTAATAAGATACTTTTCATAATGTAGAGATACTTTTGAAAATATTTTTAACAATACCGATATCGAATGCATTAGTTGGGAGATCTTTTTCAGTTTAAGGTATCCGACAACCCTAAAATTGTGAATTTTGCCAAAAATTGACAATTTTTTTAATGATTTTATTTTATGGGCCATCTTATTAGCTTTATAAAAATAACACGTTTATCATTTTCCGTTTGCTAGAACAAAAACTACAAGTGTTTTAGTAAAAGCAGATGCCATTACTTTAAGCAAGATGTCATATTTTTAAACGCGCTTTACTCGAAATGTGATTTTTTGAAAATAATCAAACGGGGTCAGCGATTGCTAAAAATGTTATTACCTGAAATTTTTTCTGTAAGTTCTGTATAATAGTAGAATTGTTTTAACCTTCAGATGTATCAATCACTGTTTTATTACAAAATTTACAGTCCCTTATGTGAATATAATCACTGTCTTTTTAAGCATTTTCATATAGTAACAGAGATAAAGTGCTCTCGTTTTTGTAAAAAAGAAAATATGTCTTATCCTGAAGGTCATTTCAAAATTGAATCATATAGCAACACATTGGATTGAAAAAAATTGAAAATTTGTTCAGAAACCTTTGGTGCAGAATGAACCGCGTTTATGCTATTTTTTGTCAGTTTTTACCTATTTTTTCCCATTTTAGTAATAATAATTTATTTTTCTCTTCTTAATTTTAGCACATTTTTCTTAAAATACACTAAACAAATCTGAAAATAACAAAAAAATCCCCATATCTCCTTTTTTAAAATAAAAGTTTTCGCAACCAGTCGGATTCCTTAAAGCGTGTTAAAAATTATTTAAGGAGCACTATTGGAGAGAAGACACAAATTGAACAACATGGCTATGTTTTTATAGAACAAAATACTTTGGACAAAATAGATAGGACAAAAATAAATTTATGAATTTGCAAAAGACAAATCAAGAAGTAAAGTTGTATAGCAACGTTGTAAGTTGTTTATTAAGGTTTTTAATATTTTTTAAAGCAGTTAATATTTTTCTTCAGCCATGGATGTTTATTATTAGCAATACATTTTATTTATAGAATTCAAGGTCAGAGAATCTTTTCACTAATTTAGTTTATCAACTTTTGAGGCTATGGGCCTCAAACCTTTAACCGCCAGGGGCCTCCAACTACCTTAATCCGCCTCTGTATCTGAGGTTTTCTATTTTACAATTTTGAATTCGGAAGCACAATTTTAGGGACGAATTTTCCTCCACTGAAATAACAAACTTCATTTGAAGATCATCAAACTATTTTTTTGAAATTAATGAAATTGTTGCAATCTTTTTTCCCCCATTTGAAACAAAAATTTACATATAAGGGTCACATAAATGTTAGTGGCGCTTCAGTCGGTTTGATAAATGGTTGAATGTTATTAATATAATTTAGTATACAAAGGAAAGAAGTAATACAGACGCAACAGACACACAGGCCAGACAAAGACACCTTGTAGGTTGAAACATGTGTCCTAGTGGTCCACGACATGATGGATACCCTGGGAGAAGAAGCTCCGGTGTCAGTTATGGAACCAATGATCAACAGTAGATTGGACCTCTGAAGGGATTGATGGGAAATTGCCATCCTTTCAGAGCTTTCTGGAGGGTGGTGAGAGATCTGGGCTATAAGGGGGATGTTCGTGGATCTCCTAGCGGAATTAGCGTGACAATGTTTGGCACGCCGCAGCCAAATGAGGACGAGGAAAATCATACAAGATGATACCCCGCCGGACAGCATGCCCCGTCAGCGGTTCTTGATATTCTTTCTTAATTTCATGCAATGGAACACCGTACGTGGCAGCGTTGACAGTCGAATCGTTTGAAGGCATCCACGATGCTATTGGTGCATTTTAATGTGTTCCCGCGCTATCACACACGCATCTGGCGGGATCTGAAGATATAGTATGCATTCCCAGCACTCTGCGCCCTCTATAGGGGCATGCGCAGTCATTATCGATTATTGTATCCTATACAATAAATCGATAGACAATAAATCTGTCGAAGCTCAAACGTTCTCCGGTTGGTGTGGATGTCAGGAGAGGGGGCTGCTAGCTGAGGTGTCGTCTTCGTCACTTGACCATGGCTCAAAAATTAAGAGATCTGTCACCAAAAACCTTCAAGTAGATGAAGACTGCGACTTTAATATTCACTCACTCCGGGTAAATTCATGATTCAGTTTATATCCTTAAAATTTGAGAAAAAATACCGCCAAATTGAATCGTTTGGATTTCTATCCAATGCGACGATAGCAATTCGCTTATTTGGCAACAAATAAAGTATACTTTTAGTAAAATACGAACGTGCAAATTAATACTCTTCAAAAAGTCTAGAACAGTAAATGAGAAATTAACCTAAAATAAATAATTCGAAACTAAATTAGTTTAAACTAAAAAAGAAATTGGAATACTACTTAACACTAATTGAAACAAAAAGTAAAGAATCTATATAAAATAGGTAAAATAGGCCTAGGGGTGTTTGATTAAATTATCATCAACGGAATGACGATGACCTGAAAAAAATTATACTATTAACATTAAAAGACCGTTAAAATAAAATATAATATAGGATTACGGAAAAAGATTAAATAGGTTTAATTTTCCTCTAATCACATCTTGAATACAGAAAGAAAATGGTATACACTCAATTAATGTTGTCAAAAACCAACTCCAAACATTAAAGATAATATTTTGGTGAAACAAATATTTATAATAAATAAGGAAATTAATGTTTAATTAGTAAATCATTATTTAAAAGTAATTTAAAATATTTAAAAAAATGAAAATTACAAGATACTAACAATAATATCTTTTTAACAAACGTGGTTATCACAACGAATCCTTATACTTTATTTACTGAAAGATTAAATGAGCATATTTTTTTAATAAAATGAGAAAAATAATTTAACAATTCCTCTACAATCCAAAACGGTATTGAAAAACAGATTAAATCTATATTGACAAAAAAGAAAGAAAAAAAAAACCCGTCAGTTTCGTAAGTGGAAATGATAATTGAAGACAAGGCATAGCTATGTCGATGCAATAAAAATATCAGCTTTCTAAGCGAAGACGGTGTAAAGCTTAGCGTCAACATCCAAAGTGGAAACTGTGTCCAAAGATTGGGTAAAGCTATGCGTTAGCTTCTTAAGTGGAAACGGTGTCCGAAGACAGGGTAAAGCTATGCGAGCACAATAAAAACATCATCTTCCTAGACGAATACGGTATCAGAAGACATGTTAAAGCTAAGTGGACGTAATAAAAACGTGAACTTCCAAATTGGACACGGTTTACGAAGACAGGATAAAGCTATGTCGATATCTTTAAGACGTAAAATCCTAAGTTGGTAGGGTGACCGAAAACAAGCAGAAAAAGGTTTAATGATACTATCATTACAGTAATTATACTGCATCAGTGAGTTGCAACTTGTTTTTCAGTTATTTATAAACAGCTT
Source organism: Trichonephila clavata (assembly GCA_019973975.1). NCBI lineage: Eukaryota > Metazoa > Arthropoda > Arachnida > Araneae > Nephilidae > Trichonephila > Trichonephila clavata. Next base: position 37,522 of record BMAO01035468.1, on the reverse strand, counting down.
TTGATGTATCATGGTATCTTCTACGATTTCATCAATATATTTGTAAGAAAAAGACTGCGAGTTATTGAAGGCTGTTAGATATTAATATCCCTCATCTAATGAGCGAGTGAGTGGATATTAACGTCCCACTGTTCAGCTACACGAGGGCTTTTGGGGACGATCCATGGTCAGGTGACGCGTACGACACCTGAGCTGGCACCCCCTCTCCTAACTACCACACCACACCAATGGGAGGACGTTTGAGCTCTCCAACAGATTTTACGCGCATCGCGCCCCTACACGACGGTTCTTCAGTGGTACTAGGATCGAACTCATGACATGCTAGCCACGATCCGATGCCTAGACCACGAGGCTACCGCGGCTACTATCCCTCATCTAATTAAATTGATCTTTTGTATGACTTTAGCGATTCTCTATAACTATAGCACAAAAGTTTTTAACTCAAAAGTTTTTCTTTTCTTTTCAGTAGAACATGGACATGAATTTTAGTATCTTGTAATAAATAATTTTATTTTGATACTTTTTTTAAAAAAATATGCATTACTTAAATATGCAAAATATCTTACACACACATGTATATGTCTAAATGCACAAAACATAATTAATGAATTACTTAATAAAATCATTGGTAAATATCTTCGAAAATTTTCTTTATAAAGCTTTTTAAATTTCTTATTTTACTTCTTTTTTTACATGTAAAATAATTTTTAAAGTATTAGGCAATATTTAGGGGGGAAAATTAGTTTTTTATATATACATATATTCTGTGTATAAATATAAAAAATTTGGGAGTTGCAGTATTTTAAACAGTGTACTTACGGGGCTCCGGCACGTCTATAGGATTTCATGTTAAATTGCTTAAGTTTATGTAATTTTTTCTCAGAAACTACTTACTTCTCATGAATAAAATTTCTACAGTAGGTTACCTGTATTATCAATAACATTTTAATGAGAGGTTTTGTCTTTTTTTATTAAAAATTAAATTAATTATGAATTCTTAAAAAATTGTCAAAGATCCCCCCTAATATTTAGTTTAAAAAACCATATCTAAAAATGTTTGCTAGATATATCTAATTCCCTCAATTAAAATGTGTAAACAAGTTAAAAGTCTGCTCATTGAAAATTTGACGACAATATGATAAGTAGTTTTTAAGAAAATGGTACATAAAGTGATAAATATTACATTTTGAGAAAACAGGCTTTTTAGTGAAAAATTATAATTTTTTGAGCATTTACTTTTTTTTTTAGTATTTCCCAGAAGCATATGAAGCCTTTTTTTACTCTCTGCTCATACAAAAGACTCTTATATAACTTTTTTTTTTTCATTATTTAAAAAAAATTTGCCTTTTTAGGGGGGGAGGGGATCTTAAGATCTTTCGTTGAGCTACACGAATCTTACGTGTATCTAGTTTTTTAAAGAAGGACACACAGTTTTAAACTTGATTCTACACTGCTGGCCACCGTAAATGCAACACCCTGAAGGAAGCACGCAAATAACATGAAATTTACAACATGCATTAGCGGAGGAGAGGTATGCAAATGATTAGAACTTCGGCGCAGACACACATCATGCACGCCTGTGGCACCACCTCAAAGCGCTATTTAAGTCTTGAAGATTTCGACGATTTCAAGTTCGGCAATTGTGTTTTTCTTGTGGTTTATTCAAAAAACGATCAGTTATGTCTCGTAGAAAACAGCGATCTGCTTTTGATCAAGTATCCGAGTTCGACCGAGGAAGGATAGTGGCCTACCGAGATTGTAGATTATCTTTCAGGGATATCGGTAGTCGCGTGTTGGACGAAACCAAACAATTGTAATACGGATATGTGACCGTTGGATGCAGGAGGGTACGACGGACCGACGTGGTCGATCGCATCCACCTCAGTGCACCACTTCACGTAAGGACAGGCAAATTGTGCGCATGGCAGTGATGGATCGCTCAGTCACATCACGAAACATAGCGCAGCACATTGAGTCTGTAACGCATCCTTCAGTGTCTGCGCGTACCATTTGACGCCATTACAGTAGAGTGGTCTGTCCGCAAGACATCCATTCCTTGGTCTACCCTTGACGCAGAACCACAGACGTCTCCGCCGCCAATGGTGCGATGAAAGAATAATGTTGGCGGTAGAATGGAATGAAGTTGTCCTTACTGATGAGTCACGCATCTGTCTGTAACACCATGATGGTCGGATTCGAGTCAAGAGACACGATGGAGAGAGGATGCTGAACAGCTGTGTTATGCACCGCCATACTGGTCCTGCACCGGGTATTATGGTTAAGACACATTTATGTGTCTTGATCATAGTGCCTTTCGTTACATTCATTTTCTGCCTTTTGAAACTTGTACCAAGAATTTATAACCGCAGGAAAGCAATTGTTATTAACTGACTCATTTTGGGAGGGGAGAGGGTGTTCTGGGTCTTTCCATGTAATCATTTTGTTAATAACATATGATCCCCTAGATCTCTAAAAATTGGCTTCATTTAATTCATTATAGTGTATGTGTTTATGACCATAGTGCCTTTCGTTATATTCAGCTTCTGTTAGGGTTTGCAATCCCGTGTCCTACTTTCAATCCCGGGATTGGTCCCAGGATAAGAATTGATCTATTTATTAAAAATACTTACAGATTAGCATAGTTAAAATTGCTCAATAAAATTGAAAATTTGATTAAAAATTGATTTAATATTATTTCAATGAAACTAATACTAAAATTAATTCATCATAAAAACAAATAAAAATAGTACATAATGAAATTTAAAAAAAAACCATTCCTTCATTTATTGTGTTTCTGTAAACAAGCTTATAAAAACACAGTTCCTGTAGCGTTTCATCGTTGAAACGGCTTCTTATTTTTGTTACGCACTGTCCTGTTGAAGAAAATGCACGTTCGATTTCTTTACTAGTAGTTATTATCGTCATTAAATAGAAGTATGTTCTTTTCAGGTAGTCACCACGTCTCCCTCCATTTTCAAAATAAAAGAGATATTTCTTTTTGAATTTTTGATAAGTGTCGAAAATCTAATAGACTGTATTGGTGCATATACCTCTTTGTTAAATTTATTTAGTTCTGCTCCACTTAATGGTTTTTGTATATAAATTAATCCAGTTATTGAATCAAAATGAGAATCAATTTCAAGTTTTCCCCATTTGAAATTGAAGATCCAGTTGCATGAGCTGTTAGTAATGCAATATGATTTGAAGTGTCTCAAGTCTTCCAAGCAGGTCCACTATGGATAAACGGCATTTAATTGAAGAAGGAACTGTGGCAAAATCTATTCTTGTGATGTTGCTTATATTATTGTGTAAACATTGCAGTGAGCCACTTAGATCTGTGAGACATTCTCCCATACGAGAAATAAGAGATGTGCATAGATGTTTTTTTTTACACTTATAATTACACACTTATAATTGCACAAAAAAATTCTACGTATATAATGCTGTAAATATTTAGCATAATTCAACCAACAACATGAACTAATTTTCCAAACCAATAACTAAATAAACAATAAAATCATAAAATTACACTTATGTTCAGATATTTTGAATAAAACTGAGTTTATATAAATTCTTTCAGAATAAAAACTAACCTTCTAACTTTTTTATGTTAAATGAAAGAGCTTTACTAAAAAAATAGTTTCCTCAATTATAAATATTTAAGAACTATTTTTTAAAATCAGCATTCTTTTAATGCAATTTAGTAAGACCTCCAAATCCTAGCAATAATAAAGCTTTCTTATTGCTTAGCTAAAAGGCTAATTTTCAGTTCATTCTTTTTCAGGGAAACGGTACAAAGACAAACTTAGTTCCAAACAAGAGAAATTTCAGTTTTGTGTCCGTCATCTTTTGTGCAGCATTTGTCGTTTATGTTATCCAGTATGATCAAACAGATATCCAGTAAGTTATTTACAATGCATTGAATGACTCTTAATATTTTCATTTTCTAGTAAAGTAATATACAGGGTGTCCCAAAACGAATGTTGGGAGTACATAAAAACTGCCCAAAGAAGCATTCCTGTACGATCCATAGTTTACGAGAAAAATACGAAAAACAAAGTATGACGTCACTTCCGGTGCAAGAAAAAAACACTTTATTGGACATATCAACAACAGTATATGCATATCTTTCCAGACAATAATGTCCAAAACGTTCGTCGCTCATGTCGCGTCATGCATGCGCGCGCCGTGGAATGACGTTAAGCCGCGCCGTTGAACTAGTATTTAAAAGGCTGCATCTTGCAACTACCGGTAGTCTTCGTATGGTGGCCATGCATTTCGTTCGTGACTACTGCGACATGTAGCTACGACATGCCTTGCGACTACTCGGCATGCCATCTCAAGGAACTGGTGTATCGAGACGTAGTGACAACACAAATGAACTTAGTTGCTCGTCTGCATGCTGCTTGTACTTCTGTGGACCCCACGATGCTGCGACGTGTGATGACAACCGTTCCACGGCATGCTCAAGCCTGCCTCGACATGCACGGTGGACATTTTGAACATCTGCCTTAAAATGTGCATATACTGCTGTTGATATGTCCAATAAAGTGTTCTTTTTTTGCACCGGAAGTGACGTCATACTTTGTTTTTCGTATTTTTCTCGTAAACTATGGATTTTACATGAACGGTTCTTTGGGCAGTTTTTATGTACTCCCAACGAGGAATTTAGCTGTGCAGAGTTTATGCGGTCATTCTGGGACACCCTATATAGTTTAATTTTACATGAGCTCTTACATGGATGTTTTTTTTTCTGAATTTGGAACACTGTTCAAATCATTCTTTACTAAAAAGTTCATAAAAACTCTTTTTAATATGATAGCTTGTGTTATGTGTGTCATTAAAATCATAGACTCTTATAGATTTTGAGAAAATAAAAAGAACTGATGCGCAATATTTCATAATCAAGCATGTCAGATAAAAGAGAAGAAATCTATATTTGTTACAGTTACATAACTGTACCACGCCTTTATGTCAGTATTTTTTGGTAAAAAATAAGGTTAAGGCGGATCCAGTGTCTTACCAATCAATCTCATAATAGTATCAGAATCATAAAATATCATTCATAAATATAGTTACATGATTTTGTGTTATTTTTGCAATATATATGCAATCAATATCTATCTCATAAAATAATAATAATCTATTATAGTTATTTATTTGATGCATATAAAAATTATTTGATTTATTTGTATTTTGTGTATGACGTATATACTGATGACTAAATCTTCTCCCCCAAAATAGAGCATATGTATTTTCATATTTTTGTTCGAAGTTATACTTGAATGGGGATGAACTCTACGACATAAAAATTTATATATGCCACTCTTTTTTTATCCTAAGATATTTATTTGTATTAACTTTTAAGAACAAATGTAAAAAGATGCAATAAAGCTAGTAATAACTTTCAAATGTAAAATAATGAACAACTAAACAGAGGGTAGTCAAAATAACAATATTGAGAGAATCTATAAATCTATTCTGGCTATTTTTGGGATATCATAAGGTTTTTAGTTTCATATTGCTATTTATTGTCTTATAAATTAAATATTTTGAAAATTTCAGAGTCGGGATTCTGTATTCAGATTTAAATAGGTACTGTAATATCAATGGTGTCTTAAAACTTTTTGAGGTCCTGAGCCCCTATGAAAAAAAAGGCTCTATCTGTAATGTTCTCGCATGAACACCTATAAGGGTGCAGGAGAATTGGAAGGAACACTAGCCATACTTCAACAAAGCAATCTAATTTATTCACAATATTAATCAACACACAAATTCAATCAATCCAGTTTAAGAGATGTGTCCAATTAATAACTATGCAGACAATAAACGAGGTAAGCGAGATATAAAAAAAACTTTAATACTAACCACACTTGCTCAAGCTGATGACTTTGACTTCTTAGCTATTTAATCTGGATTTAATCCCAGTGACAATTCGTCACCTTAAGTAATTCAGTTATAAAATATTAAATATCCATGATTCACATTCAATTTGATTAATCTCTGCTCCGATAGCAGTCTATCCTATCTCTCTCCTATCTCTCACCTATCTCGCATATCTCTCTCCCCTATGTTTTCCCTCCTGTCACTCCTCTATCTCTCCCTCTAACCAGAAAACCTAGACTATATATAGTAGTCTTAATTAACATAATCCCGTTTTCTTTTTCGAAGAGGAGTTTTATAATAAAATAATATTTAAAGGCCAAAAATTCCCCCAAAAGACTATTATTAGAAGGAGCTCGGATATAGAACCTTCACATACCTGTGACTCTTTTTTTTAAGTAGACAGTATATAGTATAGCTTGTCAAATGCTCGTACAAACGGTAACCCGTAATAAATAAAAGTACAGGACTCGCAATCTTACCAACCACAAGCACAAGCTTACTCGACCGACTACAGCTTTTCGACTAAATGAATAATGATGGTATAAGGTCAAAACCTAAACTTAAATGATGAGTGACGTAATAATGCAATCTTGCCACTATTGTTAGTAGATATATAATTCACAATTCTCAATTTTTTGGATAATATGTCCAGAAATACATTTGACGGTTAAAATTATTTGTATCCTAATTTTATTAAGGCAGAGTCGAGAACGAGACGAGGTTCTTTTCAGAGGCTCTGAGCCTAGTTGACCCATATATGCCTTAAAACATCCCTAACTGAAAGTATTTAATAACATGATATATTTTTCATTATTTGACTTACACTGAACTATATTTTTATCATATTCGTTCACTTCTAACAGTAATTAATAATCTCTTTCAATTTTTTTTTCCAGTTCGGTTCGTAGAATTCTAAGCGAAGACATCTTTCCTAGCACAGAAGAGCCTCCTGAAGCATCCACCAACTCCTGTACACCACGTAAAAATATCGTTTTCCTTAAGACACATAAATGTGCCAGTTCCAGCATACAGAACATTTTCAACCGTTACGGTTACAGACGGGGTCTAACCTTCGTACTTCCAGCCAAAGGAAGTTACATTGGTCATCCAGAACCTTTCAACTGGTCCATGGTACCTGATGTCCGGAAATTCGGGCTCCGGTACAATATCCTTACCCATCACTGTAGGCTTAACTATGACGAGATGCGCAGAAACTTGCCGGATGATGTCCTATTCATAACCATTGTTCGGAATCCAGTTGAGCTGTACGAATCGTTGTTCTCGTTCTACAGTTTGCATCGATTCTACAAGGAAAGATTCGATACGTTAGGTTGGTTTAAAATAATATTTTTGATGCACAAAAGTACACAGTGTCTCTAAATTACTTTCTTTGCTCTCGTCACATATAAGAAAATATTTATTTTTTGTTCGAAAGTCCTTTGAAAAAAAATACACATAATGTTAAATTCATGATTGTCTTTAACTAGACATTGATAATATAAGCTTTGGAATATTCTGCTACATAGATCGCGTTTCGAGGATTTTATGCAATTGGTCTCAAAGAGCAAGCAGTTCTTGAGAAGAGATGAAAGTTTATTGTCGAAAAAACAAAGATTTCTAGAAATGTTGGATACAACAGTAAAATTTGCCAAAATATATCCCAGAAGGTCTTCACACCTTCTACAGCATTCAGACACAACTATCAAATGTGTTAAAGATTATTCACAAGCACTAGCTCAACAGACGAAGTAACCACTAATCGCTTGTCAACTCTTCAACGGTCACAACAATACTAACCCAGGTTCGGCGAGCGATTCTCTATTTATAGTCTGCACGGATTTTTCTCCAAAACTCCTCTTACGTCATAGATCGAGAAATTAGTAGATTTCTTCAAAAATTTCCAGAAGAATCCATATGGTCAAGAACTCGCCAAAAATGGTTGGCAACATAGCCACCAAAAATGATGCCAACTTGGCTCCAGTGCCAAATGAGTGAGTGAGTGATTAGCGTCGCACTGTTCAGCTACACAAGGGCTTTTGGCTACTGGCCTCGTAATTTTGAACCATGGTCAAGTGCGACACCTGAGCTGGCACCTGCCTCTCCTAACTACCACACCACACCAACAGGAGGACGTTTGAGCTCTCGACATATTTAACGTGCATCGCTTCCCTACACGGCGGGTCTTTAGCAGTGCTGGGCTCGAACTCGTGACACGCCAGCCATGATCCGATACCACGATTTCGTTGAATTTCCATTTAGCTGCAATTATAATGTAAGGAACGGCGTTGCTTGTGAATATTACACTTTTAACATAAAATAAATACAACATAGAGTAATATCAACGTATTACAATTACATATCCAGATATAAATTATTTACACTTTTTAAGCATTCAATATACAAAATTCGTAGCAATACTTTAACTGTGAGAATAAGGATTAAAAGAACAATGTACACAAGCATCCTAAAAATAATGAACTTAAATTTGCTTAAATTAAGTAAATTTTCATAGTAATTGCAAAGCTCCAATTTTTAAGCTTATAGTGTCTTCCTTAACACACTAGAAAAGACACACCAAAATATTTGATATCAGCTTGAATAAGTTTCTAAAAATCTTTGATTAGATTTTAAAAACATAGAAATGTTGAGTGTGTATGACATTAGGCTTTTGGTTCTAAAACCAGAATTTTTATTTATTTATGTATTTTGAGGAAATTTTTCGAATATGGTTATCCAAAAATTTTAGATATATGCATCGGAGAAATATTGTTACAAAAAATGATAGAGACTATTAGTAAGTATTGTATTGTATCGTGAGGATATTACTCTAAATATAATGATATTGCTTCGCTTTTTTCATTTTTATCTGAATAAAAAATGTCGTATCTTAGATCAGACATTATGTGTTTAATATTTGAAAAAAAAGGGGTTATGATATGTTTTGTCATTTGCGAATCATTTTAGTGTATAATGAAATTTTCTAAGTTTATTACGTATATTTAAATTGTTATTGTTATACTCAGCTCACATAGTGGTTTATTTAGTCAATTAAACATTTAGTTTCCTTATATTGTTTTTATAAAAAAATCAGACCTGTCTACATATTACAAACAAGTTCTTATAGTTATTTTTTCTTTATTTTTACCAGGATTTCGAGAACCGTAAATTTTTTCGCTCCAGTGCTCGTTCCGGTTCAACTAAAATAAAACGTATCGGTTCAGTTCCAGTTTTTGTTCCGCCAAAAATAACGGTTTTCGATTTTCGGTTCAATGCCGGATGAATAACTTTATTTTATGTATTTTCTTATATGCACTAAAAATATAATTTTATCATAAGCAAAAAGCGTAATTTTATCAAAATTTAGACTTTATTCTTTTTTTACAATTGGTACACTATTTGAATTGATATAATTGACTAGTATATACAGTATGAGAAGTGAGCAAAAATCCTCGAGCATTCGCATTGTTATCCATTATCAAAATCGCATTTGACAATTAGGTTCATCATTCTGGTTTGTCTATATAAACAGTCGATACAAACATCCGTGGAGGATCGCATGCGGAAATGCGAAAAATGGATTGATATTTTTCTTAAAAATCATATAGTTAATTCAGCTGAATTAAATCTGCCTTGTACATGTAGTTTCATGTAAAGATGAAACAGAAGAGTACTCATAAACACCAAAACAAGAAATCGAGAAGCAATATACATGCAATGACGGTAATTCTATGGTTGATGTTAAATTAAAAAAAATTAAGTTAGTTACAGTAATCAAATGGATGAAGATACATCGAACCGAAATAAACCAATATTTTTTTTCGGTTAAGTTTCGGTTTTCGCGTTCCAACCAAAATAATGGTTTTTTCCAGTTTTCTGTTCGGTTTCGGTTTGATGCCCTGATTTTTACAGGTTTATATGTTAGGAAAAATGACTTTCATTCATAATAATAATGGAAGTAATAATTTCGTCACAACTTAAACACCACAGCAAAATTTAAAAGTTGTTCATTTTCAAAAAGCCAGGCATGGCTTGACAATAAAACTCACAATTAAATCTTGCTGAATCTCATCATCAAATGCTATCTGAACTTCAATTAGAAAATTCAGAATGCCCAATTTTTTTAATGACACGAAATAATTTTTTGATATTGCAGGTAAACATCAGAAACCTCCAGGATTTTACGAAAAGCGCATGGGTGGAAAAATCGGGTTCAATCAAATGCTTTTCGATTTGGGCATGGACGACAAAGCATTCAACAATGAATCGGCAGTAATGGAATACGTTTATTTCCTGGATTCCGTCTTCGATTTGGTCATGGTGAGAGAAAGAATGGACGAATCGTTGGTGCTTTTAAAAGAACTGCTCTGTTGGGACATAGACGATGTGATCATATTTCATCTAAATGCCAGAAATCAAAGGTAATTATAGTCATCATGACATAATTTATTTGTTCCTTAACAAGTAGCGCGAATAATGGAGTGCATTTCCAGAAAAACTAACTTTATACGATTCTCCCTTGTGTGCATAACAATGAAAACTACATTATGGGGATTTCAAGATAATGCGAATCCCACACAATAGCATTATAAGAAAATTGGTATAGATATTCCCAATTGCTTTGACATGAAGGAAGGATGATTGTAGTCTTTTGAAAAAGTGTGGCAATCTAAAAAATACATTTTCTGTTAAATAAGTTAATTAAAAAGTTTTCCTGGTATGAAACGAGTTATACCCAATGAGCTACGTTTCACCCATGAAATTGAAAGCAAGAGCTACACAATGTGGTTTTTGCTTTCTACTTTAAGAGATAATATTTGTTGTTGTTTCTAATCCCTCAGAGATCTAGCGGCAGCTAGATCAGATTCATGATACCGTGAACTCTAGCGAAGTCAAGCCCCAGTAGAGGACTTTCATAAACATCCGCCAGAGCGAACCCCAAGCAATCCAGGATGTGATCGAGGGATGCCGGCTTCAGATTGCATTTTTTGCACATTGAAAAGACTTTGCATCCTGAGTCGAATGTCATGTTTTTTAGATGTCCACTTATGAGTCTTGAGATGGCCGTTTGATCATTTCTGTCACCTCCGAATTCTAACGATCCCCCTAGGGTCTTCCTGCTGAACCAAGGAAAGGGTGGGAGGGGTGAGCCAGTCTTGTCTGACTGTTTTTTTCTTTATATGTTAGTGTGTAGTCCCGGTTGAGAGGCTCAGAACAAGAGATAATATTTTACACATACATTGAGATAGAGCTCTGTAATCAGCTGACAATAATTTATCTTTTGGACACATCAATTTGGGTAAAAAATCTCATTAAATATTTTTTGTTTGGGCTACTCACTATTAAATAAGAGCCGTGTTTCAAACATTTTTTAAAGTTTTTCGGAAATTATTGCATTTTGTAGGTCTTCTCAAAAGTTTTCATATTAATTGCAGTATACTACAAGATTTTTTTTATTAAAAATAACAAGAATTTTTGTTGATGCATATGCGTGCATTACATTCTAAGTTTTAATGCAACTTCGTGAACTTTTTGCAAAATAGAAAACTGGAGCTAAAATCATGATCGAGTGAGTGAGTGAGTGAATTTTGACGTCGCACTGTCAGCTACTAGAGGGCTTTTGGCGACGAACCTCGTAATTTTAAGCCATGGTCAAGTGACGAGGACACCTGAGTTGGTACCCTATCTCCCAACTATCACGACACACCAACCAGAAAATCATGCTCAAAATTTGTACTAGTACATAGGGCATGCAGCAGTTTATTTTATTAAGGTATAATATGCATATCATCGAGTGAAAAATCGTATTATTCAATAATTAAAATGTGGAAGAGAAATACAATTTTTCATTTGACGAAAGTGTTTGATAAATTTCCACAGAAATAAAAAGATGAGATCATAGTCATAAGGAACTTCCAACAATTTTTAAAAAATGCTCCATAGATGCACTTAGTTAAAAATCGAACAAGGTTTATCAGGATTTCAAAATTCAGAGCAACTATAAAAGTTCTATCAAACGATTTTATTCGTTCATAAAAACTTCTTGCTTTGTATCTGAAAATTCATATACATCATTCACAAACCTTTTTTTTTCTCTCAAAGATAACTTTCCAATAATTAATTTTTATAATTTTTCGCCTTTGTGCTTTTAATACGGAAATATGAAAACTATGAATTTAAATGTAATTGCCGTTACAACGAATAATAAATATTCTAAAATACTGGTTTTTAATTATTTTTATTTTACGCATAAATTAAGACTTTTTGTACATATTTGTAAGCATATTCGAATGAATAATATATTTTTCTCTAAATTTTTGGTAAACATTGAACTTAACGCAAATGAAATTTGACTGATTGCGTGAAATACATTTATGCAAACAAAGCGAAAAAATTTCTATTTGATCCATGTAACATTTTTAAAATGAGTGTTAAGCCCATTGAATAAATATACATTTAACCAGAAAACTAAATTAAGTGGGGGAAATGAGTTTTTATTTTACAATGTTTTTATTAACTCGTTTTCTTGCCTGTCGGATTGGAATTTTGTAATTGATTTTCAACTAACTTCCCGATGAGCTAGAGACTTGAAATTTGGACCATAGCTCAGAAGAGAATGACAATACATTAAAATGTGAAAAAAAGAGTTTTAGTCTCGAACCCCCGGGCCCCCGAACAGGTGGGCTGCGATCTCGACAGGGGCCCCGTAACTTTTGAACTTACACGAATTCACGCTAACTACGACCACCTGTCGATAGCACGAGTTGAGTTGCGTCTACGTATTCAATTTCGTGGCTTTGGGGTCAAAGAGAGGTCCCCAGGTTACCATGCTTTTTTATTAACTCGCTTTTTTGTATGTCTGTTCGGGTGGAATTTTGTAATTGATTTTAAATTAACTTCCCGATGAGCTAGAGACTTAAAATTTGGACTATAGGTCAGAAGTGGATGACAATGCATGAAAAATGTTTATAAAACATGGTGCATAAAATTTTTTTATTAAGAAAATTATTTAAATGTTATGCAATTGTTTTTAATTATTTTTCGTTATTTTATGAATCAGGTACAAGAAGAAGCTGAGCCCAGATCTGTACCAACGTCTCGTAAAATTCAACAGCGCAGATATGACTCTATACAAATACTTCAGTCACAGATTATCCGAAAGAATCACTGAATATGGCCGAGAGAAAATGTCAGAGGCCGTCGAAGAACTGAAAAATCGGACTCGGATGTGGTACGACTTGTGCGTGCAAAAGCAAGATTTCCAGAATAAAGTCATCAATTCCAAAAGATACTTCACAAATCGAATGGTCATGGCATATGTGAAGAAAAAGGACGTGAATACAACTTGTGACGATCTGACAACTCAAGAGCCCATTTTTACTGAAAAGCTGGTATACAAGCAAAGGTACATGTTTCCACGACCAAAACCTTATAGATCAAGATATAGATATCGCATGCACCGGTGGCATTAACAAGTGCCTTAAATGTTGTAATTTGTATATTCACAATTTTTTCTTTTCATTTTATGGGGAAAGTAGAAAAATAGTCAGAAATGAAAATGATTTATCAAATCATAGAACTGTCGAGTATTTGAGAAGATCCTTAACATATTGTGTATTACCATGCTCGATATACGTAGATGAAACATGTTGAAGAATTGCATCAAATCGTTTTTAATCATAGCTTGTAAAAACAGAAACGTAGTAAATTCGGCGTTATATTCTAACTCGGTAATGACGAAATTAAAACGATTCCTGCAATCCTATTCGTATTATGAAACTACAGTATTGAATATAGTTCAAAACTCGTGAGGCATTTAAAAAGTATCGAATAGCACAATCGTAAGTAAAGCTATTTTCAAAAAATGTAAAAAATAAATAAATAAAATAAAGGCCAGAGGTAAATATTACAGTTCATTTAGAGTAAAAGAAAGAAAAAAATCTCAGAAACGATGAAAAATTGTGTGAATGAAATTATTGAGATAATCATTTTGTTTTCACTTGAAATAAGAAATAGATGGAGAGAGTAGAATAGAGAAAAAAAAGCAGATTATATTTGAAGGATCTGTGATAGTGTAACACTTGTAAAATGACTTGAATGCATCGAAGACTAACAATACTTGTATAATATATTGGGTTGTTCGGGAAGTAATTTCGGTTTTTTTTTAATGAAATTGAAAGACGGTTTTCTTATAGTTAAAAATATTTTATTGAACTATATATGATCATTCTGGTCCAATATCTTTTGCAATCTTTTTGGGAGTAGCTTGATTTCCAACTCATAAAATTTTTGTTTTTTGGCGGAAAAAAATTAATTAATGTATTGATCTTGGGGATTTTAAACCTTCTCTTTCAAAGTAAAAGTTTAAACGTCTAAAAAAAATTGTAGAGACCAGAACAAATGATAAATAAGAAGGTGCCATATCTGAAAAATATAGTGGGTGGGACAATATATTCCATCCAAGTTGTAAAAGCTTTTGGTGAGTTACTAAACTTGTTTGAGAGATCTCCCCTTATCTCGTTGGAATACTAAGCCATTTTTGTTGACCAAATCTAATAATTTCTGTTTAAGTGAATTATTAATTTTGTCCAACTGTACACATCAAAATTGATTGTTGACAGTACACAACAAAACTGATTGTTGTGTTGTCCAGTAAAAACCTTCCTCCGCTCGCAAAAAAAAAAAAAAAAAAAAAAAAAAAAAAAGATACCACATAGCATTATTTTTTTTTGATGAATTCGGCTTTCGAAGTGTTTTGAACCAAATCATTTTTTTTTACTCCATGACGTCTTGCGTTTAACATTGTTGAAGACAACACATTTCTTGTTCCCAGTGATGACGTGCTTCAGAAATGGATCATTTTCTTGATGTTTGAGAAGCAAATCACAGGCGTCAACACAATAACACACATTTTTGAGATTAAACCTAGGTGTTTCATATGCGATTATGCTCTAGTTCAATAAACTTAACCTCTCAGTAATCTCACGAATTGTAATTTGGAGTTAGGAATCAGTTAATGCCCTTATTGTGTCTTCATCAGCTTCAACTGACTTTCTAGAATGTGGTGCATCTTCAACATCAAAACTATTGGATCGAAATTTTGCCAACCAGTTTTTTCACTGCCTTTCTATCAATGCATCTTCTCCATATACAAAGGATAAATTTTGAAGTGATAACTTCTTTTGGCACGTTTTGCAGAAGAGGGAATCTAAATTAAGCGTCAGATTCGGGTGCATTACGTTCTAGGGCTTTTCTCGACTCCAGTCGGCAATCGTGCTCGAGTAGGCGACACGAGCTTATTTTCGAGTTGAAACCTTTTTAGGCGCGTGTTTATTCTTTTCAGTAAACATTTCAAACACGCTTTTTTTCCGTGAAATTTATTTTCTTTTTTTAAGTATTGCTGTCACGCAGTCTACTTTCACTCAACTCCAGCGAGAGAAGAGAAGTGCAAGTGAAAATAATTGGAGAAGAAAGATTATTCTTAAGTAGGAGATTAAAAATAAGAGAAAACTAAAGATGGGATCTATTTTTTTCTTGATTGAACAGCATAGCATTTTTTATCTTTTCTATAGGAAAAAATTAAAATATGCTAAAGAGCTGATTTTCATTTTCCATATTTGATAGAGCACCAACTAAAAACTGTGGCGTAGATTCAATCGAACTTTTTCACAAGCAAGCCTTGTCATATCAACAGTCAAAATATAATGGTAATGTGGCTAAAATGTAAAATTGGCTGTGATAAATACAATTAGAACACCTGTTGAGAAAAAAAGAAATTACTTTCCGAACAACCCAATATTTTCAAGTATACTAAAAAAAAGGAAAATAGTATAAAAATGATTTTATAAAAATTGATCAATTAATGAATAAATAAAATACATAAAGATCATTATTAGAAATTATTATTCCTAAATAACTAAAAGGAATATAAAAATTTAAAAAAATTTCAGCACCTAACTTAATAAAAAACACACGATAATTCATCTTTATAAATCAATATTCAAGGATAAAAGAAAACTCAAGTTAAAATGGACATTATACCGAATGAAATATAAAAATTAAGGAATAATATGCAATTTGAAAGATGTTCAAGAAGACCAATTTAGATGTTCATTTTCTAACAGTGGAAATTTGTGAACTCATCTTGTGAAGTATGTGAGTGAAAACAATTGTAAATAGTCAAACTACGAATAACATGCATTTAAATAGCATGATCCCATCACCTTAAGACGTTTTTCTTGAAGATAGCCACAGCTGTTGTACACAACACAAGATACAATACCAACGACCAAATCAATATAATTTCGCCTTATCAGCCTTTAAATACACTTTGATATCAATTTAGTTTTACTCGAAAAGTGTTTCGTACTCTTTGTTAAATTTCATTTTTATTCCCAGAATTCCTTAATAATGCTATATGAAGTTATAAAAAGTTTATTTCGACATAATATAGATGAAGTTTCTGATTATATCATATTTTTTAAATTTTCATTCTTCTGAATTGTGGTTCATAGTTTTAATCCAGCTTATTTTCATTCTAAAATATAATGTGGGTTTCTAAACATATAAATCAGAATTTTCAATACAACTTATAGCAAATACCTAAAAACGGCAGCGTATGAGAATTTTTGTTCGTATATTATACTATATATTATTACAGAATTTTTAAAACTTTTGAAGAGGAACAAATAACTAACTACCGTCCATTAGAACACTTTGCTTAATGATGTCACTGCCGAGCTTTCACTTTCTTATTAAACAAATTTTGCAATACACAGACTGTTTTTTTATTTTTTTTTTAAAGAAAAATAATATTTTTAAATAGCAAATCGAATGTTTGATATTTTGAGATAGATTGCAAGGAAATTAAGAGCAATATAATAAAAATAGCTATCATACGCTGTCTTTCAGGTAATTGTTTTCAATCTTTCTTAAAAAAGATTCGATTCATGTTGATCGAATGGTACTGCAATTGTTTCTACTATTGTGCCTTAAAATTTACGTCAAGAGATCTTATCACTTCTTACTCTACTCCAGGGTATTTCATGTAACGTTAAATTGTAAGTATATAATTAATATTACTGTTAATATAATATTTTACTTATTTTTAACTAAGAATTGGTCGAGGAAGAATGTAATCAAATTCTTCATTTATAAACTACTACACTTGCTGTAAAATATATTTAAGCAAATCATCGCTGAAATATTTTTCATATTTTTAAAAATAAAATAGCCAGGTAACAGTCTCTTTTTTTATAAGGCTAACTATTTTCTGACATCTCTTTCTGTTCAAAATCATTAGTATTGCTTACTTGATTGATTAATAAATTTTAGTGATAATTTATATTTAATTTTAAACTCTAATTAAATTAATTTTTTCCATTAAATGATTTTGATTTAAGGTACCACCTACTTCCTGATTTTAAATTTTTTTAAAAAATTCACATCCTTATAGAAAGTACGTCGTTAAAAAAATTCTTAAGCAATAGATTAAATTCATAATGGTCATATGATAAAAAAAATCACGTGATCTTATTCTTACAATTGTTTTTCTAGTAAAAATTATATAAAATTTAAAATTTGATAATTTGTTAAGGACATTCCAAGCATTAAAATTCTTCAAAAGATTTTTCACAATTTCTAAAAAAAATTACTCTATTATGCGTGTACTTTAAAATCAAGTGCGTTTTATTTATCTATGTGCATCATTATTGTGGACAAAAATCTGCATTTTAAAATGAAGATTCTGCAAAAAACAAAAGTTGGCAACAGTGAAATTCATGAACTGATTGGCCAAAAACTCATGATTGCAGTTATCGTGTGACTGTGGCGTCACATGAGTTTATGAAATGATTGGCTAAGAACACGTGATTGTAATTATCATCCAACTATGTCGTGTGAGTGTCACATGAATTTAGCCTAGTAGATTATTCGTTAGTAATTTATTAATAATCGTTGTTTTATAATAGGTTACTGGAAAGTAATATTGTATATTATTAATTACAGTACCAAGTCTAATCCTATAAATGCGGATATTGTAAGCAATGGACTAAATTCAAGACGGTCACATGATAATACAAACACGTGTTGTACATTGAATTCAAAACGGACAATAAACTATAGCTCGTACTTTTTATTCTATTTGTAAAACTTAGGTAAAATTTCAAATTGCATAATTGGGTAAAGATGCTCAAGAGTTATAAAAAGAAATTTCTGCAAAAAGATTTTAAAATTAAAGAAACAAAAGTCTTGTTTTATACATGTACTTTTAAATAAAGTGACAAATATTAATTTTTTTAAAAAAAAGTTTCTCTAAAAAGCGTAATTTGGCAACAACGAAGTGCATGAACTGATTTGCTGAAAATAGATAGTTGCATTTATTGTGACTATGACGTCACATGTGTTTTTGAACTTGATTGGCTAAAAACGCGTGGTTTAAAATTATCATGTGATTATGACGTCACATGAATTTAGTCATCATATTAATTATCATTTCGTAAAATCATGAAAAGAGTACGAAATGCTTTCAAATGTACATATTGCTCAATTATAGACATATAATTACACGTATTTGTGAAATATATGTTTCTGAGAAATATTTTTCATAAAAAATATTTTAGAGTGGTTTTTATAAAACCTATATATTTTGTATATAGTTTTAAATGATGGTATTCATTATTGCAAATAATCAGATATTACGTACTCAATAAGGAGTACTATTAGTAAAACTTAGTACTTAAGATAGAAGAATGTCTGTAGGTATTTGAAAATGTTATATTTTTAAGAATACTCTTGAGAAATGAAGTATTTTTAATATACTAGAATTTTAACTTAATGAATGTAGATAGATAGAATTTTTGAATCTAGGTACTGCAACAAAAAGTAAAAAAAAGAGAGAATTTCAATAAAAACTAGCATTTATCATTTGAGCTTTATCATTGCAACTGATGTGATTTGATTGCCTTATTAAACAAGCCTAAGTGCAATTTCTTTGCTATTTGGAAATGTTATCAGTACAATTATTTATTGTAATAATGAACTTACACGTGGCTTATTGTAAATTTCAGTGTTATATTTAAGAATAAATTATTTTTAGAATGTTCTATGCATGTCTTTTTTTGTATAATTAACCCTTTTTTACATACACATGATTCAATGAAAATGAAAAGGGTATTATAAATCATTAAGTTCATATTTTAAAAATATATACCAATATTCAAAATTAAGAGAATTTTTAGCTTATGTTGATTTTCTCTAAAATTACTGCATATACTTTAATAAAATTTGGTACGTATATAGAGCTGACCTAACGCAGAAAAAAAAATCACTAAAAAGTTAAGGCGATATGGTACCCTAAAAATCATTAAACTGTCGAAAAAAATCCTATTGGCTTATTTGATACCTCAAATCTTTATAAACAGGCCTGCAAAATTTCAAAGCTTTACCTGCATTTTTTATCAAGTTATGGAGCAATATTTGATGCTGGACAACAACTACCACTAACACATTTCAGATTATCTGCTAGAAAAGAGCTTGATAAAAAATTAATTATTTTTCTACCGAGCGTATATGAGACTGACATTATATATGCAGTAACAAATCTTTTCAAGAAAGAAATGTGCAATTCATGCAAAAATTCTAGTTTGTGAATTGTTTATTAGAAGAACAAATGGATATGGTCAAGATTTAAAAGTTGTGCGTGCTTTTTATGATATTATTATGAATGAAATTAAAACTTCAAAACGGATTCTCCCAAAGCACAAATATTAAATTTCATTTTGATAACTCAGATAATTAAAAATCTAATTCGCAAAAATAGAAAAACTCTACCATTTTTATATATTTGTTTTTGGTAATATATATGTATCCTATGTTAGTGAAATTCAATACTTTTATTATTAAAATATTTTAAGATATTTATTTAAACAAATGCACATTTGCAGTTCTTAGATTTTGATATATTTTACCTATAAATTGCTAGTTGATTTAGCTTTCATTCGTGTAAAATATTTAACATGCGAAGGCTTTTAAAATCATGGAAATAAAAAATAAAAGCCTAAACATCTTTTGTACATGTTGTGCATTAGCTCTGAGCATGGAATTAGCTCTGAAGTGTGTGTAATTTTTTTTATAATTATTAAGATAAAGGTTTATGAACTATTGATCTTTCATTCGTTTTCTTATATATATTCATTATGGCAGTATACTGTTTAATTGTTCTACATTTATGCAATTTTTTATAGTAAGCAGTTTTAAATAAGCTAATTAACATTTCATAAAATATTCAGACTATTCGATGAATATTATATCATGCTATTCACGGAATGAAAACTTCAAACTCATATTTCTCCATGTTGAATTTTTGTACATATACTATTGTTCAAAACACTAGGGCTTTTTCGATAATTGAAGTATGGGTTTGAAATTTTTTATACATGTTCTGAGATGTATGTTGTGTAAAACTGTCTATGGGGAATTAGCTCTAACATGTTTAGTACTTTTTCTAAAAAATTTCAAAATCAAAATTAATGTTTTTTGGAGAATTTTTGGAAGTTTAACTATTGAAAAAATTAATAAAAAATTAAAGAGCAGCAGCAGAAAAAAACCCATGTACAGTTTTATGTAGTATATTATAAGGTACTTGGAAAAAAATTTTGAAAGAAAAGAGGCATTTAAAAAAGCTTTAGAGATTTAGAAAATGCTTAAAAAAGTTCAAAATATTTAAATTTTACAAACATTTTACATCAAATTAAAATTTTTTGTATGGAATTATTATTAACTATTAACCTTTATAAAATACAAGTAAAACCAAGTATCAAATATTAAAAATAAAAAAAAAAAATTGTGAGGATGGTACCATATCGCCTTAACATGCACATGCGTGATCGTGCGTAACACTAATCGAAGTAGGGAAGGTATGTGAAATAGCAGTTGCCGAATAAAACAAAACATTTGGCATTTCAGGTTCGCATTTTTATATGGATACAACCTGAGACCCACTACCTGCCCTTCAATGTCCGAAGAATTGACCATTACCATAGCAGGGGCTTGATGGTCTGGGTAGGCATCACTTTCAATGGCTGCACACACCGCCATGTCTTTGCAAAAGGCACTGTGACCTCACTACTGTGAGGTTTTGGGAGGAGGTATTGGAGCGCTATGTTCTCTTTTTCACAGATGCAAGTGACCCTGGTTTTATTTTAATAGATGACAACGCGAGACACATAAAGCTCATCTGAACGATGAATTTCTGGAAGGTGAGGATATTCGATGAATGGATTGGTCAGTTAGATCTCAAGAACTCTTCCGTATAGAGCAGTGGCTCTCTAACTGTGGGGCGAGCCCCCCTTTGAGGCCGTGATAATCCTACGTTTGTGTGTGTGGGGGGGACATCGAAAAGTCTAAAATAAAAGATTATTTAAAAAATTACTAATTTACTGAAAGGAAGTAGAACATTACACTGTTAGTCTAGCCAGAGCAGTCTGGGAGTCACAGTCAGATTTGATTTGCAGCAGAGAGCCAGGGGTTGTTTTTATGGTGCCATGCAAGTAAAATTGAATCCAAATTTTCCAAGAAATTCCAACCGAGATTAATTAATTGTAAATTAAATTCAACACTTAAGAAAATTATTCGTAAGATTATGAATATTTTTTAATGAAGTACCAAAAATAAATCCTAGTAGAATTAGATATAGGAGCCATAATATATGCTCATTTAAATAATTTATGAATCAATTAGCATATTTACATAAAAGTATTATTATTGAAAAATAATAGTGTATCTCCAAAAGAGAATTTCAAAAAAAAAGGGAAAATCGTTTGCATTCAATATAAAACTTATGAATTCAAGAATTCATGTCAAAGATGAACTAAGAAAAAGAGTTTTTATTAATTATATTTGTTTCAATTCAAAATTTAAACATTCTTAGAATATTTGCATATTATTTGGAAAATAAACTACATTTTTTAATTGTATTTAACTTCAAAACAACAGATAAATAGCAACAGTAATTTTTTTTATTTCTGGCAACAGCGCTTGATGAATACATTATTCACTGGAATGATCACTTCGCGCAAACACATAAGGAGTAACAACAAATTAAAAGGAAAAAAAAGCATAAAAACCATCAGAAAGTCACTCAGATCGCAGAGCTTGTAACTGCTGTTTGGCCCTGCGGTATCTATCCTAGATGTTAACAGAGACAGCACAAAAAATATCCAGGAGCTCAGCTTTCATTAGGGAATTCTCCCTGCTCAAAACACGGTTTAGAGAGGAAAAGAATTAGTTTATGTAAATGACTTTCAAGCAGTCGGGTCCGGTCTCCAGCCTTTAAAACAGCAACCACATGCCTCCTCGGATGGCCAACTCTAATCCTCCTCTACCGAATCTATCCATCGAAATTTAGATCGTTCTCTTCTATTAGCATTAGCCGAAAATATTTCTTTTGGAATATTATTGTCGAATATCATGCTCAGTTCAGTTGAAGCGGTTTATTTAGATCATAGGTTCTCAACGTGGGCGATAACGCCCCCATGTGGGCGTTTGACGCTTTCAGGGGGGCGTTGAAATGGCCCGGAGGGGCTTGGGCAGATTAACCAAAAAAAGACTAAAAAGCACGCTCATTATGTACTAACAAAAGCAAACTTTATTACTGTTTACCTTATGTTGTTTGTATGTATTTAAATCATTCCATATCACATGTACGAAAATTCAGTTATTTCGGTAGTACGGGAAGTGGATGAAAGGCTTAAAAAAGATTACATTACATTCAGACGTACATTAAATTGAATGATATAGTGCATTTTAATTTCTATAGTGCACGTGTTGTCTTTGTCTGTGAGCGGTAGGAAACATGTTTCGTCCACTGCATTTCATTGCGTATATTATTCAAGAAACATAATTAAATATGTTAACTAGGAATTCACGTGATTCTTTAAGGGCTGAAACTGTCAATTTATATTTATTTTGAAAGCAATAGTTTATTATGAATTACTTCGTATCATCTAAGCCTCTGCCTGTCTTTATAACAGGTAACCTAAAAATCTTTTTTCCACTCTTTTAAATGAAGAAGAAATTCAGTAGCGTTTCAATTCCAACAATATCCTACCTATGACCAAAATATATAATATTACACATTTAAATATATTTGTGGCAATGGCTATTTCAGATTCGCAGGTAAGAAAACTGGGACTTTAGAAAAAAAATGAAATTAAAAAAATATATTCTTTTAGCAATAGGATATTTTTTAAAACTGAACTCTTGTTTTCACCATGTATTACGCGCATTCTTATTTCTCTAGAGTGGGAGGGGGCGGTATATAAATATTCACTAGAAAAGGGGGCGATATCGAAATATTTATTAGAAAAGGGAGCGCCAGTTCAAAAAAGGTTGGGAACCTATGATTTAGATGTAATGAGCAACATCTGGCTGTTTGAGCTTTTAAAATAATTTGGTGTTGCGTCTTCTACAACAGATCCCTTTTTCTGAATTCCTAAAAATAATTCTCAGGGTCTTGCTTTCAAAAGTAACCGAAATTCCTTCCTCCTTCAAGGTCACAACCCTGGTCTCCAAAGAGCAAGTTTGGACAGGACGGATTACGATCTTAATGAGTTATAGCATTGTACTTTTGGATAAAAATCTAAGTAATTCAACAATTCGTATATAAAGCTTTATAAGCAGCAACAATCCTTCTCTTTTTTTCAGGTAGAGAGAAAATCATTGTCTTTATTAAAGACTGATTCCTGATAAATGAATTCTGTAATCGAGCGTTTCTCAAACTGTGGGGCGTGGCAACTCTACAAGGGAAGCGCAAGCATACTGAAAAGTCGAAAACAAAATATTATTTGAAAAATTATTAATTTACTTAAAGTAAACAAACAAAATGTATTCTGACATAATAAAGGCATTTATAACTGATATAATAAACTTATAAATGTATCACTACTGTACACAATGTATTTTAAAATTAATTTAACAATACCAAGTTAAGAACAAGTTTAATAACTACCGGTAAACCCATGGGATTGTCATATACAACATTATACACAATAATTAACTCTTACCTTGATAATTTGTACGCTTATAAATAATCCTTTAACTGTCGATTAAAAGTTATGCGATTCGCTCCCCAATGCCTCCGTTTTCCCCAAAGGTGTGCTTATGTGATGTTTTGGGGTGGGGGAATAAATATAAATGAGAAATCCTCTGATATAAAAGTAAATCCTTCACAAACACACTATCAATGTCCTTTTATTGTATTCCAAAGCCTTCGGAATAATTTTATGGATAGCAGTGCACAAAAAAGATCGTACTTCGGAAAGACGTATATACACGCCAGTGGCACTTAAGTGGTTAAAGTCTATTGTAGCTTTAGCGTCAGAGTGTAGCATTATTGAATTTCTGCATTGTTATTTGATTGGAAGGGGGGGCGATGAAAATTATGATTGAATATTGGGTCACGAACATTGAAAGTTTGAGAAGCACTGCTGTAACACGTCAAATTTATAAACCTAAATTAAAGTATGAGCTTAGAAGTAAGTACTTCCTGGTCCTTTGGTAATAAGGTCCTCTGGTTTAATCTTCTTCTGTATAGCTTCATGCTTCTAATAGATAATTTAAATTTTATGTGTATGTTACAGAATGAGTTCCTGACTTCTCAACAAATATTAAAACCTTATAAAATGAACAATATTTATCGAAAGAAATATTATTAAACATTGCAGAGTTCTGACAGATAATTTACCTGATAATTATAGAGATCAACTCTTGAGCCAAATAAGAAAGCATTTCTGAGAAATATAACAAGGAAATCATATTGATTGCACAGAAAAAAAAAGGACTGCGTGTGTGAATTCTGAATAACAGCCATAAAATAATGTTTAATGTTAATTTTTAGTACCTGGCATTGTTCAATTTGGCAATAAGCCACGGGAGAGAGAAAAAATTAGGGCAGGTAGACTGAATTTTAAAAGGGTTCCACAAAAAAGACATGAGTGAGTTGAAAAATATAAGGCTAAATATAAGCAATAAGGACTATATTAAAAATATTAGAGAAAATAATGTGTTACAATGTAAAAAAAGGGGGAAGGGGGGCTTTTTTAAAGTTATTTCAAGAATACTATTTGTGATTAAAGTATTATTATTTTTATTTAATTCTTTTCTTGTATTTGATACAAAGCAGTAAAACATAAGGGATTATTGCTGACTTCCCCCTCCTCCATATTTATGTATGAATTATTTAACAGTAGGAGTATAGTTCAGTACATTCAATGACATGCGCGTTAGGCCAATTTATGTCCTGAATTTCACTAAAAAATCGTGAAAAGAATTAGATCTATTGCGATATTATACTACAAAACATTGCTTTTCTTATTAAGAGTAATTTTTCATCGAAATATTATATAAATATTAATTAGTTAAGAGAGAGAGTGATTGATTTTAGTTTTTTATCAACCCTTTTCGTTGGTACGAATGAAAAATATTCAAATATATAAAACGGTATTCATTGAACATATGAACACGTAAATACTCTTAGGAATTTTATATAGAAGATATATTTCTAACGGAGGCTTTTTATGGACTGAGGAAGCTTTTAAAATCTTAATTTCCATCAAAAAACACAAAATTTTTAATTTGCCAAATTCTTATTAGACCAGTTCTGGCATATGCGTCTGAGACTTGGACAATAACAAAACCAGGACCTATCCTAGGGTGTCAGCCGACCGCGTGCAAAGACATAATGTGCCGCCCCTCTAGAGAATTTTTCATATATTGACTAATACTTAATATTGATATTGTTATAAACTCATCTACCTGTATAAGAGTAAAAAGTAAAATATTAATAAAAAATACAAATCGACACAAAAATTTCTCTCACTTCCTTCCTCTATTTTGTTTTTCTGAATTGTAAGACTATCTATAAATTGAAAACTTTTAATTTCCACAAATGCATATTGAATTGAAACACTCCTATGTCTTTAGATACTGAGACGCCTTTCTAAGCATTGATCCATAGTGCTCCGCCAGTGCCGCTGAAATGCAGGAAAACCTTTTCTATTGTAGTCTTGCCGGCCCTGCCACGAATTCTGCTTTCAAATGAAGGATGTGTAAAGAGTGGAGATTAATGGACCAACACACTGTGCGCCAACATTTTACTTTTCTTAAACTATGCTACGCTTTCGGGATCTATTTTGATTTTTCAATAACTATTTAAAATTCAGCATATTTGTTCGACTTATTATAAGCTTAATTTTGAGAAATTTGTAAAAACATTTCGTAATTGATAGAACTATATGTGGCCGCCGCGTGTGGTGCACGTGTTGCACACCTACTAGGATCGGCCCTGAACAAAACTGGAAGAAAATCGAACGGCATCTTTTGAGAGAAAAATACTTTGAAGCATACTTGGAGGTGTAAACGAAAACAATAGCCGGAGAAGTAGATAAAATTTTGAATTATATAGATTTTATAAGCAGCCTAACATCCTTAAATACGTAAAAATAAATAGAATGAATTGGATGGCCCTTTTAATTCGAATGCCAGATAATAATGTTGTCAAAAGGGTACTTCAGTTCAAAGTCAGTATGATTCAGAAGTGTGGAAGTCCAAGGTTGAGATGAGCAGACTCTCAGTGGAGTCCAACTTTGGGATTATAAACAAGAAAACTTGGAGAACAAAGTAAATAAGAGGTCATTATGATCTTCAAAGGAAGGCATTGGCTCAAGAAAAGCTGTCTAGTCAGATATGATGATGATCATTTCTAAAACGGCGAATATGAGGGAAAGTGTTCAGATAAATGAAAATTGCAACTACTCTTTTTTTAAAAATAAAAAAATGGGAAGTTTTTTTTAAATTTAAAAACAATGTAATATAGAATAATATATTAATGAGTGTTAACGTTTCCTTTTGAAAAGATTTAGAGAAATTGTAACTTTGGGTTTTGAATTTTCATGCACAATAATATAGAGAAATTATTTATATGTTCATTTTGTAGGAATATTTTTATTCGTGGCTTCTGCAGCTTCAGTTTAAAACGAATGTGCAAACTTCTACCGTAGTCAACGTATTTTGAGAATATAACAATATTCAAAATTTGTTTAATTATATTTGTCAGGACATAAATTGAACGTTGACTTTTTTTATACTTAAAATTTTGGAGATCTGTATGTAAACTTAAACTAGCTGAGGCTTAAGACTACTTACGAACAGTGACGTCTTAAGACTTCTTTGGGCATTGGGCCCCAATTAAAACTAGACCCTGAGTCCCTACACAATTGTAGGCCCCACTTATGCCCCTTAAAAGTAAACAGTACATAGTATATGTTGTCAAATACTCGTACAAACAATAACCCGAAACAAATAAGTGTGCCTGACTTACAATCACACAAACTGACTGCCACCTTTTGACTGAATGAGTAATAATAGTGTATGGTGGTAGGTCAAGGTCTGTACGTGGACGGTCATCACAAAAATAGCCAGTTGATATATCGTTTAAAATTCCCAGTTTTTTAAGTAATACATCTGGAAATAACATTTGACCGTTGAAATTATTCGAATTATGATCTTATCAAGGCTGAATCGAGACCCCCAAAGCGGCCTAGGCCACTTGCCCATGTAGCTGGGGTTATTTGATGGAGCGCTTAGCCCGTCAGGGCTTTTATCTCCTGTCTTGAAGGTGAAGATAACATGATTTTGTATTATTTGCCCATTTTAATAAAAAATTTTAATGATTTAATAAGGAACTATAAGATTTAATAAAAATAGATTTCATAAGAAAAAATATTTAAATGCATTTAATTGTAGAAAGAGAAAAAGACTTTTATCAATGCCAGAAAAAGATTTTTAAGATCGCTATGATCAGAACTCTAAGAACATGCGTGACGTTCCCTCAGCCAATGAGAACCTCGGGTGCATAAGTTGCCTGATCAATGAAGTAGCAGCTATTCGTGCTATGGTATGAGTGGAAAAGAAGTTGTGGTGAGCTTGCTCCTTTCTCGCGTGGCAAGAGGGAGCGCTGTGATTGGCTGTTGTGCGCAGAAGGGGTACCGTCCCCGTGTCCGGGTGAAAGTGCTTTCAAAGTCCGTACGGCCAGTGGAGCTCTCTGATTCGTCGTGTAAGAGAAGATTTTTTACGAAGCAAAATGACAATTTTGACTAGTGGTGTCGATTAAAAAATAAATAAATGGTGAATAAAATTAAGGGTGAAAATGAGAATTTTAGGAAATTAAATTAAGAATATGTTTCTGGGTCTGTGTGTGTGTGGTGAATACTTCTGAATTTTTTTTTGGATCGAAGAGTTGTCTGATGTGTCTATGTTTTTGAAGAATTTTTCGTCAGTTTTTGGATGAACTGTCGGATGGTTTTATATCTAGTTGCTTTTTCTGAAGTCAGAGTTCCTCATGCACCATTTGGCACATAGAATCTACCTCAGGGTTTTGTTTTGTATGCGTTTTAATGTATTGATCTGTGTTTTAACAGCAAATCCCCAAATAGGACAGGTGTAGGTGATAATCGGTCTTAGAAGTAGAGCATAAATAAGCAATTTATTTGATCTACTTAATTTAGATCTTCTATGAATTAAAGGGGTCAACGAGTTTACTTTTTTTTAAAAAGTTCTCTCGTATATGTATTATCTGAAAGTGAGTCTTTTATCCATAGTGATACCAAGATATTTGGTGTGCTGAGACCAGGGAATTTTGTTTGTAGTGTAAGAAAAGTTTTGAGTTAGCGATGCGAGGTTTCTTAGTGAAGAGGACTGCCTCCGTTTTTGCGACATTAAGTGCAATTTACCAACGGGAGAACTAACCCTCTAACTCGGTGTCTGTTAAGTACTCTGGCTATGAATCTAGGATCAAAATTGCGGTATCGTCTGCGTACATGTACAAAATTGCATTGTCGTGTATTGGGATATCATTCACGTAGATATTAAATAATGGGGGGGGATTATGTCCCCTGACTACCCCAGCCTCTGTGGGCCTGGTGTTTGAGTAAGTACTGTTATTTCTGACAGATAAATTTCTGCCAGTTAAGTATGAAAAATTAGTTTAATCAGAGGGGTGGGAGGAGGGAGTCGTATTTAATTAGTTTGAAACGGAGGCTTTCCTACCAGACTCGGTCGAAGGCTTTTGAAATATCTAGGAAAGTCGCACCGGTCGTTTTTCTATTTTCGAACCCGGACTTTGTCGTTTCCACCACTCTTAAGAGTTGATGGAATGGCGATGAACCGGGTCGAAATCCAAATTGCTCAGGGATGAGCAGGTTCTTTGCATTAACGTGATTGTACAATCTTTTAAGTATGGTATTCTCAGAGCTACTTTGCTGAGAATTGAAAACAATGAGATACGCCGGAAGCTGTGCTATCGAGTCGGACCCTTCCCTGGCTTTAAGATGGGAATTACAACTGCGGTTTTCCATTTTTGGGGAAATAGCCGATCTTTTTATTATGTTAATACACTGCTGGCCACCGTAAATGCAACACCCTGAAGGAAGAAAGCAAATAACATGAAATTTACAACATGCATTAGCGGAGGTGAGATATGCAAATGATAAGAATTTCAGCGCAGACACACATCACGCACGCCTGTGGCGCCACCTCAAAGCGCTATTTAAGGCTTGGAGATTTCGAAGATTTCAAGTTCGGCCATTGTGTTTTTCTTGTGGTTTTTCAAAAAACGATCAGTTATGTCTCGTAGAAAACAGCGATCAGCTTTTGATCAAGTATCCGAGTTCGACAGAGGAAGGATAGTGGCCTACCGAGATTGTGGATTATCTTTCAGGGAAATCGGTAGTCGTGTTGGACGAAACAAAACAACTTTAATGCGGATATGTGACCGTTGGATGCAGGAGGGTACGACGGACCGACGGGGTCGATCGCATCCACCTCAGTGCACCACTCCACGTGAGGACATGCAAACTGTGCGCATGGCAGTGACGGATCGCTCAGTCACATCACGAACCATAGCACAGCAACTTAAGTCTGTAAAGCATCATTCAGTGTCTGCGCGTACCATTCGACGCCGTTTACAGCAGAGTGGTCTGTCCGCAAGACGTCTATTGCTTTGTCTACCCTTGACGCAGAACCACAGACGTCTCCGCCGCCAATGGTGCGATGAAAGAAGGATGTGGGCGGCAGAATGGATGTCTTTACTGACGAGTGTACGCATCTGTTTGCAACACCACGATGGTTGGATTCGAGTCTGGAGACACCGTGGAGAGAGGATGCTGAACAGCTGCGTTATGCACCGCCACACTGTTCCTGCACCGTGTATTATGGTATGGGGCGGTATTGGATATCAATCTCGTACTCCTCTAGTACACATTGCTGGTATTTTAAACAGCCAGCGCTACATCTCCGAGGTGTTGGAGCCAGTTGTCCTTCCTTACCTTCAGGGCTTGGTTACAGCCATATTTCAACAGGATAATCCGCGACCACGCGCGGCACGCGCTGTCCAAAGGTTCTTCGTCAATCGCCAGATTGAATTGCTTCCCTGGCCGGCTTACTCCCAGATTACACTCCCAGCTGCCGCACCAGATCAACTTTGGCAACGTGTGGAAGCTGCTTGGTCTGCTGTACCCCAAGAATACATCCAAAGTCTTTTGAATCAATACCGAGGCGTGTGGCAGCAGTGATCTCCAACAATGGCGGCTACTCTGGCTACTGATTCTGGCAGGAACCACACTTCACAGAAGTCTATAAATTTAATCATTTGATAATTGGTCAACCTGTTATCTACAAAATAAATTTTGTTGTGATATCTCTTGTCTTTCTTGGTGTTGCATTTACGGTGGCCAGCAGTGTAATATTTGTCAGTTCGATGATAGGAATCAGCGGGAGGTGCTTTAACATTTTATTTGTTATGCGATCCTTACCGGCTGTCTTTTTAATATAGTCTATGATTTCACTCGGTTGAGGTGGGGAAGCATTAGTAGTTTTCATTTTCATGGCCCCCTGCCTTAAAGTATCCGAACACGTTGAAAATGACCAAATTCAGTCAAGACAGATATTTTTGTTCTTTATTTCATTGAATAGAGCTATCTTTTGACTTTACGAAATGTACTTTGTTTTGTTTCTACACTACCTAGAGGCCAAGTTACAATCAATTTTATAAAGTTAGAAAAACCGGAAGTGGGTTTTTGATCTACCAGAAGAGGGCATTTAAATTGCTCAAAATCTATCATGGCGAGTCTGTAACTAAAAATATCACGAATGTATTTCTATAAAACTTTTTGAACCTGATATTTACGTTATTTTCCAGAGAATTTACTAAAATGTTTCTTATTGTATGAATACTTTTTGAGTTATGGCTCGTTATTTAAATAATGATCTCATAAAAAATGTAATATTTCTTATAATGTTTACTCAGTCAGCTGTAAAATTTTCAAATTTTAATAAAAAATTAAAATTTTAGTACATTTTCTATATAAATGTATCTAGTTTGTTTTCGTAATACTTTTAGTAATATATGTTTATTACTTTTTTCTCTAACTGATTTGAAGTTTTTCAAAAATATTGCTAAAATGTCACTTATAATTGTGGTTTTTGTAAAATTCAGATAATTTATTTTAAACTTTGATAGTTAAATAGTAATATTTATTGGTATTGAGTCCTAAAAGAACATTTATAATGTTTTAGTATGCCATTTTGTTAAAAAGTACTCCGAACGTGTTCGGATACCTTAAGACGTCCATGCTAACAAATAACTTTAACTTGACTTTTCTTCCTAATTAACTTCAGGTAACTTAATAAATTAAAATGGTTGGTTACACTGATGCATTATTTATTTTTTGTGCAACTTTTAAAGAATTATTAGTGCCACTGTGTGCAGAGCAAGGATCATCAGCACTATTAGTCCCACAATAATTAAAAAGATATTTCCCGATGATTCACCTTTTCATTTTTATTATTGATATAAAACCCCTTCCTTTTTTTACCCGAAATTCAATGTCACACTAATTTCAGTTTTTTTTACCTACCTTTTTCCAAATTAAAGATCTTCTATAGAAGCATGACGGAAGCATCGATAAATATTAATGGTTGGTTACAAAAAAAAAGTCTACCGAGTTCTAATGTCGTTTTTATTAATTCCATCTTTCTATTAGATGAAGTTTTGTCGATATCATCATTTCAAGGTTCATATAGAGGATTCAGTTGAGTAATTGCACAGATGTATAGCGATATTTTTATGACATTTAGAAAATTGAAAGCTTACTGTCAGTCTATATATGTAACTGGAAGTCCATCCCCCCCTATCCCTCCTTTTTAGTTATTAGTATAAAATTATTAAAGGAATAATTTTTCATGACTGAAAGTGCAATGACTCAAAACATTTAATGTTTTACAAGTTCGATTTTTTCCCCGTTTCAGAGCAATTTACTGAATTAGATTTTTGAATTTTAGTAGAACATGACAAAGTACACTCACAATCTTTGTTTTTGTTAATCACAAATAATATCATTAAAAAATGCATTACATCGATGTTTCATGAACAACATTTCTTGTTTTTAAGCCTTGTTCACAACCTTTCTAATGTAGGAAGCCCAAATTTCAATCAATCATCTAAGGCAAAATCAGCTTCCATTATAATTTGGCAATAGTAGAAAAAGCTGTTTTTTCTATATTAAGATTCGTGTATTTTGAAGTATCGTTAATTCATGGATTATATTTAAAAACAAGTTTATTCTAAAGCCTAAGTGTGTATCAGCTAATCTTTTTTTTTAACAGATTAAGATTTATATCAATAAACATCATAAAGAGAGAGAATTAAGGTAATTATTATAATATGACATTCGACCGTAGTATAATTGAAGATAGAAATTAGATTCTTGTGCAAAATAAAAACATCTTTATATAAAATTTTACTGTTTTCCAAGGGTTATTTTCCTGAAAGACAAATTTTGAAAGTTACATCCGACTTCTAAAAGTGATTTTGGAACTGAAAAGGCTGGATTTCGAGCTTTTTTTTTATCTCGGCACCCGGGATAAGCACACATCGATCGCGATCGACCCGTGGACCGCCAAAAAAATTTTTCCGTTTGTAGTTATATACGGAAAATTCAAGATTGGCTGATAGTACGCAGACTAAGCCTTTTTTCTGACTATAACAACAAAAACTAACTTTAGATAAAAATATTTTACTTTTTTAATATATTTTGAATTGTTTCATAATAAATATATCATTTGATACAATTATATTTGGGGCTATTATTATTAAGTTTGTATCTTACATTTTGCTTTAAACGCGGTTTTAAATGTGTTTTTTTTTATTTTAGTTCTGTAGGTATATATTTTATATTTCGTACTTATTATTAAGTTATAATAATAACCTTTTCCTTACCTCACACCACACCTACGACATTTGGCAGTAAAGCGTACACAAGAATTTTTAAAGGGAAGAGGGTCCAGGGTTGAAGGTCTACCCTTTTCGTATCATACCAATAAGTAGTCAAACATTTTAATTTTTTATTTTGTCGATAGTCGGGAACAAAAAGCAGCAAAAAATAAATTACTGAATAAATAATAATTGTTAATAAATAAAAAAAATTACTAATATCAAATACTTAATTACATTTTGCATACTATATACATGGGGATATAATGAATTGGAAAAAAAGGACGGGTTATAAGGGTTAATATTTATTTTTAACATGTCTCAGTACTTCTAGATATCCATTAAAATCAACTTCTCCCCTCAATCCCTCAAATATTTAACTTTTGTGTAAGTGAATGCTGGCAAATATACTCATACAAATTGCTATGAGTTATTCTATGAAAAACTCCCAGCTCCCCTGGTGGTAAAATCAGGAATTAGCTATGTGTTCTTGAAACCTATTCGAAGTATTTAGAAGTAATGAATATAAAGTTTCAGAGAAGCATCAAACTAGTGCAAATGCCTTGCACATAAAAATAAATGCTTTGATTAGAATGGGTATTTATAACCTCATAATGGTAAAAATCATGCATCATAAATGCAAATAATAAAGAGATTTTCTTCCAGAAATGTAATTTTTAGATTCTAAAGCATTTTTGGTATTACGTTTTATGCCATGGACCCATTTCGTCAAATTAAAAGATGTTGCCAAATGTCACCATATGCAGCCAACAGTGAATAACCTGTCCACACATGTTCAAACACAAGGGTAATGAGATGACATCATTTGGCCACATCTTTTTTTTATTCGGCAAAAAATGGTCGGCGGTATTGTCTTTTTGTTATTGTAAAGGAGAATTATCCTTTACACAAAATACAATAAATCATGGGAACTTACAATACGCAATTTCTCGCTGTTCCAGTCAGAAAGAAGATACTGTCTACCAAATGTTGGATTAAACGACATGGAGACCTTTAGGCAGTCGATATCTCGAGGCTCTGTAGCCTAATAATTTTATTACACAACATTAGTAGTAAAGGCAGGTCCCCAGGGAGAACAATAGAAATGGGCAGGGCACCTGTCAATCAAACTCCCCCTAACACGGAGCCATCGTCCAATAGGAGGGTTTCCTTACTCCCCTCCCCTTCCCCCAACAGAGTCATCGTCCAACAGGAGGGGTTCCCCCCTTCAGACCTCTCAACCACCCCTACCCCCTTTCTCTTCCTCCCACGGAGCCATCGTCCAATAGAAGGTTCTCTCCCCTCTCCCCCTCCCACACTCAACCTGTTGGACGCGAGGGAAGATTATCCTCCCCCAACGCCTTATCATGCAACAGAGGGGTAAATCCCCCTGGAGAAGTTGAGGGGTATACAGCTTTCTTGCAGCTCTCTGATTGGATATCGATATGACGTAGACGACCACCCCCCGTTATCGTCGTGTAAGATGTATGTGGAAACATTTATCCGTGTCCAATCTTGTCAGAACAGGGAATGACTTGAATGTGAGTCAGTATGGAGTTGAGGGCTACTCAGCTTCTGGAAGGGGGTGTGAGCGTAAAGTGGAGTTGTACACATCTGCTTGAAATATTCTGATTGGTTGCAAATAGGAAGAGCGAGCACTGTGAGTGGCTGAAACAAAGTATGACGACATTTAAGGTAACTTCGTAAAATATTTCATTTTCTGCTTGAAAGTTCTTCACTGAAGTTACGTGTTTTTTCCGACAATTTTTTTTCCTACGAGATCATGCTTTCATGTTATGGTGAATCTAGTAGGAAACGCAAATGTTTCCCATTGAATAACAGTGTGAAGAAAGTGTGCTTCAATAAAAAAGTGGATATATGTGCTACACCCAGTAACTCCAAAGAATTTATAATGGCCGACTTTCCAGACCATATGTTTCATATAGGAGAAATGATATTCATTTCGGTGAATACATTTCAAAAACAAATCGGGTGCATGTTCGTGTTTATGCAGCAGACGATAAGGGTATTTTACACCCTACTAAAAGCGAAGTGTCTGAAACCTGAAGTGTGGATTGCTTTACACAATAAACTTTCCTATTTTTGTCCTCGTGAAGACTTGGAGAGTGCATTCATTATTAAAAAAGACGTTTGTGTTTTTAACCATTCCGATAAAGATAACGTATCCGTGAGTATCCAAAGACTACTCCAGAAGAAAGATTTGTCTTTTCAATTCGTCCCAGAAAGAGTACTACTCATCGGTGAGAATTTAGACCCACTACGTGACTCTTACGAACTGGTGCTCAAATGTGTGAAAAACAAACTGTTGATTTACACTCTTTCTGAATATGTCATGGCTGAAGTAGATCGTCTTCCTGAAATTGATTCTTTTTATTACGATGCAGATAGTCCGCATGGCCTTCACGAACTGTTCGAGTCTCTATGTAAGTGTTTAACAAAATATGTTTCTAATACTATTTCTTTATTTTAAACTGGATTGTGTTGTATATGTCAAGATGATATTGGTTTACCAGAAATACACGAATATATGAATGTAAGCAAACGAGATTGTTTTGATGTGCATTTTGAACGGGCATTGTAGAATATTAACTGGCAGACGTTAGCTGTCGATTTTGTGAGCTTCAATAAAAATCGTCCGTACATAAAGTTTTTCAAAGATGATATGTTTTATTTAATGGAGATTGGAAAATGTCTTTAAAAAAGTAGAGGACATGTATGTAAATGATTACACACTGGATTTATTATCTTCTTTAGAGTTTTTAGACTGATTTACCTGGTTCACTAAAAATTATTTTATTTATTCTAGTGTGTGTCTGATTTATCTTATTTTTATTTATTTTTGGGGGTATATAAGTATTTGAATTCTCATTTTTATTTCATTGTTTGTTTGTATCGGATGAGGAGATTACATAACGAAAGTTGGAGGGAAAATATCACGTATAGTAATGTTTATCGAGCCCATATACAAAACTCCTGCAAGTTTTGGAGGCATTAATGCATTATATAGAGCTTTAGATAATCGCGTTAAGACTAAAGATATCAAACAGTTGTTAGAAACAAAAGATTCTTACACTTTACACAAAATTGCAACACGAAAGTTTAAGCGGAATCGGGTATTAGTGGGGGGGGGGGAAGAGCAGGTTTCAGGTAGATCTATTAGATTTGCAATCTCTAAGTCAGTACAACAGTGGGTATAGATATCTGTTAACATGCATAGACGTATTTTCAAAATATGCTTTGGCAATACCTTTGAGAGATAAAATGAGTAAGAGCATATTAAAAGGCTTCAAAAAGATTTTCAGGGAACGGAAGCCTTGTCTTTGCGACAAGGAACAGAATTCAAAATAAATGTACAAACTATTTTAAGAAAATGAACGTCATTTTTTTACAACTAATAATGAAACAAAAGCCAGCATTGTCGAACGTTTCCGTAGAACCTTGATGTCTAAAATGACGAAATATGTTACAGAATACAACACTCGAAAGTATATAAATGTGATTGAAAAACTTATATCGAGTTGCAATCACTCATGCCATCGAAGCATTAAAATGGAGCCTCTTTCAACGTAAATGTTGATAACCAAGGACAAGTATGGCAAAACTTATAAGGCGACATTAGTGGCACTAAAGTCAAACAACCCGTTTTTAAGATAAATGATAAAGTTCGCGTCACAGTAAGTGGAAAGGGAGATTTGATAAAGGTTACGAAAATAATTGGTCCATGGAAATATTTATTATTTACAAAATTCTTCCCAGAAATCCTTTCGTTTCCATGCTCAAAGGTGAAGTTATCGAAGGCACATTTTATGAAAAGGAGATACAAAAGGTTACAGAATCTGTTTATTTTCCAGTTGAAAAAGTTTTAAAGAAAAGGAAAAGAAAAAGAAATATAGAGTATTTTGTGAAATTCCTTGGATATCCGGAAAAGTTGAATACGTGGTCCAGTGATGTTACAAGGTTATAAATATTCCGTACGAACTCTGTATCTTTCAGTAACAAAAACATGTCTTTCTACGTAACATTGCCATCCGATAGCTTTCTACATTATTTTCCAAACAATACAATTTCAAGCTTCCTCACGCAGCTTCCTACGCCCATTCTGTTAGAAGGAGAGTGGGAAGTTGGACTAGCTGAAATAATTTATCCACATACTTGGTATAATATAAATGGAAAAAAAAAAATAATATTTTCGGGTTTGATTTAGGGAATGGAAAATTAATTACAAGAAAGTTGCCACCCAGTTATTATGAATCCATTCCTTATATTTTACGTTCAATGACACTGCGTTCACAC